>JASANF010019969.1:0-35514 GCA_030248245.1 Trissonchulus sp. WLG1_4 | reverse complement strand
CAATTGAATTTAGGAAAAAATTTAAAAATTTTTTGCTCATTTTTCAAAGAATGAAAAATAAAATAGACCACTAAGATAAATACGACATGGTCTAACTAGTCTAAACTAGACGCACTAGACTTGTAATAATTAATAGGATATAAACTATCCTAAGCAAAATGATAAATATAATAATTCGGGTTTGAGTATACCAAAAAAAAAAGAAAGTTATGCTTATTAACACACTTATACGCATTAATCAAAATTTTAAAACTTTCAACTTCTTTTTACCAACTTCATCCAATAATTTCAGAAACCTACCTATTTAACGATGTTTTAAACGCAAATATTCAGAAGCACCGGTGGCGCAGTGGACTAGGGTGTGGTTTCTACGTAATTTGTTACGGCGAACCAGTGGTACCCAGTTCGATTCTGGGCCGATGTAATTTTTTTCATTTTTTTCTTTTTTGTATTTCATAATAACAAAGATCGATCATCTTTGTAATTTCACGTGGTATTTGTAATCCTTTTCCAGCCAATAGAATTGTTCCAAGACTATATAGATATGCAAATTAGTTTAAAAATTAGTATAAAAGGGGGCAGAAAAATGCGAAAATTGTCAGTCTTGACTGACCAGCAAGCCGTCTAATTTGACGGCTTGCTATTTTTGTGAACTGCGGCCTTCTAGGAGGAAGGGTCGCAGTTCAACCCACAGGATTTCGGCTTTGGCCGTTCTCCTGTGGTAGGTCGCAGTTTTCGACCAAAATAATGGTTGAGAGCTGCCGAAACAGTGAGTCCCTTGAAAGGTGACTGCTGTCAGCATCTGACGCTGCAGCCTTTTCCTTTAAAGGTGACTGCAGTCAGCTTCAAGAAGCTGCTGCTTTCTAAGCTTCACAGTGTAAGCTGTAGCAGCTAATTCTTAGGTTGACTAGCGTGGTTCGATTCTTCAAATTTGACACAGCGTGTGTTTAATCAAGTGTCAATCAACAGATTCGAAATTGATTTAAAATTCAAAAATAAGCCGTTTCTGAATAGTCAATAGCTACGTAATTTCGAATTTGCATTGAGCAGTCAAATCTGAATGGGTACTCATATATCCAACTGTAACTTCTCAGAAACGGCTTAATTTTATCAAAAGTATTTTTTGGTCATGTAACGCCGCCTCAAGTCACCCCTCATTTGACAGTTCTGAAAATTTGCTCAGAAATGACGTTAAAATTTTTGCAGTATCAAAATGTTATGATTCCTGAAAACACTTCCAATAAGGGCTGACTACACAGCGTGCACCGTGTGTAATCAAATTGTAATCAAATCATACTTGCATTCATACCAAATTGGCCGAATTTATGAAATAATAAATGAACTCGATTCAACTTAAACCAATCTGATCTGGTCGAACTAATCTAAACTAGACGCACTAGACTTGTAATAATAATAATAATAATAATAATAATAACGGACATGACAGATACAAAAGGGTTGCTTTTTGTTGCTTCGCAACTAGTCGGCAACCCAACAACAACATGGGGCATATGTCCATATTTTCATAATAATAATTACCACATTAATAGTTCAGTACATGGTTTTTTTTTGCGTCCCACAGTGCGTCCAGACGCAATGACATTCAGCTGGACGCAAATTTTTTTAGCGGGACGCAAACGGGACGCAGTGATTTTTTTGGAATTCTGACTAAAAAACCCCAGTATAGAGTACATGTGCAGCTGCTGGTGGCCCGAATCGTAAGAAAAAATTTCCAATATATACGTCTCCAACTGACCAAATTTGACCTTAAAATCTAAAAATTTTCCAAATTTCATCTGTAGGCTGCACTAACATGAGTCTTTTGGAGTAGCTACTAGGTTTTTTGACATCGCCAGACCCCCTTTGGTTTTTATGGCTGGCTAGAAAAAATTTCCGATACGTCTCCAATTGACCAAATTTGGCCTAAAATAAAAAATTCTCGAACAAGTTGTCTTGGGGGCTGCCGCCTCCAGACACCTGCAACTCTGTGGGTTACTATTCATTGCTGTTATTTTTTATCCTGGGTTTTATCCTAAGCTTTGGCAAAAATTTTAGTAAAAACCGCTTAAATTTCACGAAGAAATGCCGATTTCTTCAAATTTTGACAAAAATTTTACTTTCGCCGGGACCCTACCCCCTCTTTTCCCCCTGGCGGGACCCCCCCCCTCCCTCCCCCGGGACCGAATTTTGGGGGGGTCTTGCCCCCCCATCCCACCCAACTACATGTATAACTGAGGCCAAGACGCCTACACTTTTCAGACCAAAAAAATCCTGCTTTCGTCAAAGCCAATGCATTGATACACGAGTGCACTATGCTGCATTTTTGCATGTCCACACGAATACATTACGCTACCTTGTGTAAAACACTGTTTTATGTGACGTTCCCATCTTTTGTTTTCATTTTTTCTTTCGGAAAAAATTTCTGATACGTCTCCAGTCGAGCAATTTCGACCTAAAAATTGAAAAATTGTACAATTTCTTTTGTGAGCGGTGCTGCCCCCAGACCCAGATCCCCGCTACTTTATGCCTTAGCGATCTTGCATTTGTAATGCAAATCCACTGGTTAAAATTACAAAAAATGCAATTTAACCCATAACAGTAAATCGAAGTCATTCAATCCTTCCTTTTTTTCTGGGCACCCCACTTCGGTGATGTCACTTAAAATGTCAATCACGTTAATAACGTAGTGTATGCACCGATAGAAACACAAGACTTTTACGGTACCACCTAGACGCACTGTCATTGTGTGGGACGTAATTGTTTTGAACGGGACGTAAAATGGACGCAGTCTCGGATTTGAAAAAAAAACCCTGGTTCAGTAAAATACTACAAGGTCCGCATTTCTACGTCATACTTTTTAGAAGTAGGCCTGTTATGACAAAAATTTTTCAGAACAGTCTACGCTGCCCTCCATATAATATCACACATTGCATTGCGCTGACTTAATTAGCATAACATTTAAAACCCTTACCCCCACCTTCCACTCTGATCGACCAAAAAGTACCCAACTATTTGCAAATTGTCAAAAAAGGTCTTTTACCCACTAGTTCTCAAATTGACAAATCCATCCCCCACATCTCAGCCTCAGTTTGAAGATGGTAAAGTTTTCGGGGTAGACTGCCCCGCACATTCCACCTCATCTATCCTTGATACAAATCACCAAATAAAAAATAAAGTACACTTTTCTGTATACTCTTCTCCTTACTTCTGCTCTTAACGTACGTACGTGTATATACTATATACATGAATAAATTATTCCTAAAACCCCAAGTCAGACGACCTAATGGGAAAACATTGCAAACAGAGTGAAAATTTGTTGAGCCGTGTCAAATAACGCTCGCCCAAAGAGAAAAAGCCAAGAGAGACTCGGATACCAAAAAAGTCAACCAGACGTGACGAAATATTTAAAGCAGGCATTTTTTGGCTGAACGACTGAATGCTTTTCTTAAAGTCACACGATAGATAAGGCCTAGAAATAAATAATGGGGTGAAGAACGCATTTAAAGACTAAATTAACAAAACAGTATAACGGCTGATGCAACGAACCCCCTCCGAAACTTTTCATGACAATGAAATTCTCCTCACACCCAGCTCCCTCGAGCTATGCTTCAAAATATCCAAGTTTTGCAAATACAGAAACCTCGAAAAAACCAGTGGACAATAGATAAAATACTGCCAACTCAAAAAACAGCTGACAACAGCACTACACGGTGCAAAAAACACTGTCCAAAGGTCAACCGGTCAAAAGGCAGCCACAGGAAGGTCTATGTCAAACTCACAATAGCCGGCTGCGTGACCCCAGCGGAGCTATAGGTGGTGCTGATGGTGCTGGGACACTCTTCCAGATACCAGGGCTGGCCGTTGTCGAAGGTGGCGGAGCTGACGCTGAGCGTATAGATGGAGGTGGTGTAGCCGTCGCAGGAGCAGGAGTCAGAGTGCGCCCCGCCGTTCCCCGAGGCCCAGATGAAAATGTTGCCCAGACCATTGCGACCCTCAAACAGCCAGCAGCCATACAATATTATGTAACGGGTTACGGGGTCATATTATGTTTTTTGATGGGGGAGGTCTGGGGTCACATTATGTTTTTTGATGGGGGGTCTGGGGTCATTTTGTTGTTTTTGGTGGAGGGGCCTGCAACCAAATTTTGGGGACCTCCCTCATCATGAACTTATATGACAAATTCGTAACTAATCACCTGATTTGCCCCTACAGTTATTACAATGATTCTTGTAAGACTTGTAGGGTGGATTTCACAAAGGTGGTTTTGTTAAACCATGGTTTTAGCCATTTTATAGGCCTAGTTTTCATTATATTTCAATGCAAAAAATGGTGTGATTCGTTACGAATATATAAATTATTCTGGGTTTTGGAAAACCTTGGTTTTAAGAGCGCATTGCACGAAGGCGGTTAAACAAAACCTTGGTTTAACTATGAAAACATAAAACTGATAAAACACTAAATTAAAAAGTGCTTACGGTTTCATATTATAATAAGAAGTCTTTGTGCTTGCACGTCAGCTATATATGTTCTACTTGAGAATTAGAAATTTTCAAGTTTTCTGTTTCTTGCGCTCCTCCATATTCTAACCATATTCATTATATTTAATGCCACTGTTTATTTTCTTTTGATTTTTTCCAGTTACACTGTCAAATTTAGAATCGAAATAAGTAATATAATATGTAGTAATATTTCTCATTTTTTAATATTCCATTTCCGTATTCCGATATCGCAAATTTGATATTTCCAATTTTTTATTTTCGTTTTTTAACTCTGTGCCAAATTGAAAATAGGAGTTTGAACATGTTCTATTTTTTGCATTTCGATTTTTATTTTTTGATTTTCGTTTTGTTGCTAACAAAAGTTAAAAACGAAAACCGGACAACGAAAATTGAAAAGTTGAAATCGAAAAGGGAAAATAAAAAAATCGGCAAAAATTCCGTTTTTTTTCGTTTTTCTATTTTTGAGTTTGCAAAGTTTTCAACAACAACAAGTTTGCAAAAAAACAACAAATTGAACCAACAAATGGGTCTATGTTTTTATCTTTTGGTCAAAATTTACAAATCAAACCGAATTATGAAAAGATCACCAGACAAATTTGGCCTAAAAATTGAAAAAGTTTCACCTATAAAGCTGTATAAAGCATGCTTTTTAAAATGAAAACTTACTAACAACAAACTGAAAATAACGAACTTGAAGCATAAACAGCTATGACTTACATTTACATACATTCAACAATGACAACAACAACAACAGCTTCGGTGCTGGTTTTTAATTTGAGCAGAAGATTCTAAAAATCTGAACGTTGGTTTTCTTAAGGGGGTAATTGCGTTTTTAGGTGTTTTTTTTAAAAAGCCATAGCTCAGCGTTTACAAATTCAAATCACAAGCGGTCTTTTGCATTAGGTAGAACAATATCTTTCCTAAATGTATGCCATGCCTTGAAATTTAACCTGTGATTTTCTTTTCAGTATAAGCGACTAAAGAAAGGTCCTTTCCAAAATATTAAAATTTTTTACAAAAAGTTTGCGCCACAGCTCTGAATCATATGATTACCCGTCAAGGCTCAGAGTTGGTAAGGTTTTTGACATGTTTAAAATCCCCAGGCATGTCCCCCATTTTTTTAATAACTAGTCAATTTGCTGAGAAAATAGCTGAAAAGCAAACGCACCGAAAATTTAGGATATTTTCTTGTAATTAAAACCGTCTAAAAATGTCCACAGGTGAAATTTCAAAAAAGTGAGAGACATGCCTGGGGATTTTGACCTTTACAATACTGTCCCAAAAATTTATGCTCAGGCGTCACTTCTAACTTGAGTACTGGTGGCGCAAAGTTTACATATAAATCACAAAAACCTCGAAAACGCAACTACCACCTTAAACCACCTTCGTGCAATGCAAACCGTGGTTTAGAACATGCATATAATGCATATAAGGTTAAATTTCACTGCGCTGTCTCGCTAAAACTAGCCCTTAAACCATAGTTTTATAAAACCATCGTTAAACCACCTTTATGAAATCCACCCGTAAAGTTCAGCAACAGGCCCATGACCAACCAGAAATACACAAAATATTGGAAAAGTTTGTAAAATTTTCTAGAAAAACTGCCACTTTTTCCCGGTTTTGATCAATTTTTTGGAACCAACTCCTGCATCCTCCGTTTTGAGGGTTCCTTCACCCCCGCCTCAAGAACATGCCAACGGCCCATTAAATAAATCAAACATGCAGTTGGAGGGGGCCTTCCCCGGGGCCACAAGAGAATAAGAGATGGTAAAGGGTCCCTGACACAAAGTGTTTGCTCAACAATGCTTTTTTTAACTTACTGAGTAGACCTTGGCTTTTAGAAATCTCCTGATACAAAAATGCTATCACACAAACATCAATCAAAATAAAAATATGATAAGTCATTATCAAAAACACACATTTCTTTAATACAATTAAACAAGCCAATCAATAAAAACACACAAAGATCAACTGAAATAAAAACAGCATCAAAAACACACGTTTTCGATGCAATTAAAAAAGCCAATCAATCCAAAAACACTAAGTATATACATCAATGAAAATAAAAACACCATCAAAAACACTCACTTTTTGATGCCATTAAAAAAGCCAATCAATCAAAAACACACAAACATCAATTATTATCAATAAAAAAACACCATCAAAAACACCACTTTTTTGATGCCATTAAAAAAGGCCTCCTTGGCCAGCGGCCCGGGCCCATCAAAAGTGCGCCCATCGTCCTCTGGGCCCCAGCTGGCGCTGTAGATGTCAATGTGGCCGGGGTTGAGCGAGAGAGAGGCCGCCTCCACCGAGTCCGTCACCGTGCCGTCAAGCATGCGAACGCCTGGACAAACAGTCACACTTGTCCATTAAGCCCATCGCATAATATATACTCGCCCGAATCCTTGCCCTCCTTCCCTCCTATCATTTTGCCTTGTCTTCAAGCAGCACCCAGACAGCTGTATGACAAACTAAGTCAACTCAATTACACCAAACTATTCTGTCAATGCTGATCAATAGCTGTCCAAAAATCATCCTTGCCCCTGTCCTAAGAAATTATATGAGAATTTATTTACTTATTTTTTTACCCTTTTTACTTATTTTTTTAATTTAGGCAGTATATATGCAGTCAGTGTTCTTTCTTCAGAAATTGCATGCGAATTTGAAAATATCCAATTAAATTTACCTAATTTTTGGACTTTTTTTACTTCTTTATTCTAATTTAGGCATATTATAAATGCAGTATATACATGAGCACATTTTACCTCCAATCTTGGCATGATAAGCCACCCCCACGCCGCACCAATTATTGCCGGCCACCGCTGCCACTTCGCCCGCACAGCGAGTCCCGTGTCTGAAAAAAGCCACATCCATTTCAGATTACCCGTGGATTAATTTGACTTAGTAGATTAAATTGAATGATTACTAATGGATTAATGAGATTATCACAATCTATATGGGCCTGACCTAGAGTTCGCAATCGGGTCGGGTCGGGTCGGGTCGGGTCGGGTTGGGCCTGGTCGGGTCGGGTCGGGTTGAGATTTCCCAACCCGCGGGCTGAGCGGGTCCGTTCGGGTCAAAACTTTTGGGTATAAATCCTAGATTTTGACGTTAAATTTTGTCATTTTGAGCATTTTCTCAAGCTAATGAATTTCGGGTAGAATGACTGCTAGACTGAAGATTCGCGGAACGCATCGCCTACACATCACTAAAAACAAATAACAAAAAATTAACAAGAAAATTTAGGGTTTAAGAGTTTGTATAGCAGCTTGACGAGAAGTTGGGTTGGTGCGGGTCGGGTCGGGTCGGGTCGGGTTCGAAGCTATCTCGGGTCGGGTCGGGTCGGGTCAAAAAATTTCGACCCGTTGCGAACTCTAGCCTGACCTTTTTGGTCCCCCCCCCACTTCTTCCAGGGCAGTGAAATTCGTGTACATAATAAAAACTTTGGGAAACAACCACACAACATGGGCGTGTGGGGGATTGCACCGCCTCAAACTGACTTGGCTTCGCTCACAGCCCCAGATCGGCCGTAGCCCCTCCTAAATGGGCTGAAAAATTCGCCTACGCACCCTTACCCCTCCGCACTCCGCAGAAGCCATCCTCCCCCCCCCAGTATATGTGCCTGACACCTGGGTTTTGTTTGGGCCAAAACGTTAGCATTGGCGAAAATTTTTGAGAGTTTGCTAAAACTTTTTTTGGTCGTTTTAGCTAAATTCCTAAAACAATTTCGGCAGAAAAAATTTCTGATAACTCTCCAATTTACCAAATTTTGTCCAAAATTAAAAAAATTTCCTATGCGTCCCCAATTGACCGTTTTTTGCCATTTGAATTGTTTCATTTAACATAGTGATCCAGTCAAGTATTTTATCTGTTTTTTCAGGATCAGTTTGTTAAGTTACTTCGTTCACTGAAAACTTTCGCAAACCACGTTCGGTGAGTCATTCCGATCCGTCAAATGTGGGTATTTCGGAATAAATAAAAAAAGTTTCGGCCTCGCCCTGGGAACTGCCACAATACCAATCCCAGACACTTGCTGGTTCATGCGGTTCGAAAACGCCAAAATACGACAACCTATACCTAGCATTTATAAACAAGTTGCGAAGAAGAGTTTCAACTTCGGCATTTTTTGGCTGCGTGACCGCATACAAGGGCGTACCCAAGGGGCAGGGGGGAGGGAATCCCCCAAAACTTTTTCTCAGTGAATCTTTACAAGGATTCCCCCTTTGGTTTTTATTATTCGGCCGACATATACGTCTCTACTTTGACATAATTTGACCCAATAATAAATAAAATTCGTTAAATTTTTTGTGGGGGCTGCCGCCCCCAGACCCCTGCGACTGTGTGGGGCTTACTTTTCTTTGTTACTGTAATTCATCAAAGCCTATGCATCTCTAGCATAACTTGCTGCATTTATTTGTGTAATATACTGTCTGAGGGACGCTCGCTGTTCGCATCTTTTGTTTTAATTTTCCTGATTCCTGAAAAAAATTTGATACGTCTCCAGTTGACTAAATTTGGCCTAAAAATTGAAAAAATCTCCAATTTTTTTTCTGGGGGCTGTCGCCCTCAGACCCCTGCAATTTTCTGGTTTAGTGATCTTACGTTTTTAAACTGGTTTTGTAAGTGTTACAAACTTCCAATGGCTAAAAAGTGCGTTAATTTTACCCCATTACTTGCTTACTGCTTAAGGGCCCAATCCTGAAGGATCATGATCTCCGCTGCCTGTGAACATTCTACGCCATCTTCCCCGATCCTGTGCCGTTTCGTACCATCTCCCCCTTGTCCTCGGTGGTAAGGAGGCCCAAGCACGGTCACGCCAGCGTAAATTTGGTCGTCCACGATGTCTTGTGCCCCCTGGCACACGGGAGAATAACACGCGTTTGGGAACACGATCGTCGGTCAACCGCGCTACATGGCCTAGCCAGCGCAGTCTAGCCCGCTCAACGAGAGAATTGATAGAATTCGAGTGGGTCATGGCATAAAGGTCAGCACTGCGCACACGTTGCAGCCTGGATATACCGATGACGGATCTCAGACAATTGTTATGGAAAGTACTGAGACGGGACAGATCTTGCACTCTAGCTGCCCAAGTCTCGCAACCGTACAGAAGTGCTGGGACAACGGATGCATGATATAACTTGAGTTTCGTGTGCGTATGTAACAACCTGTCCTTCAAGACGGACTTGAGACGACTGTAGACAGCCCCAGCTACCTGGAGTCGATGTGCAATTTCCGGTCCGAGATCTCCGTTTGAAGTTACAACGCTACCTAGATAGTTGAAATTATCCACATTTCCCAGCTGCTCCCCACGGATCGAAACAGTGCATTGGGACCCCGCCGAGGCCATTACTTTTGTTTTTGGGACATTGATTTCAAGGCCAAAAGAAAACGCAGCATGAGCAAAAGCATCAAGCGCCGATTGTAAGTCAGCCGCTGACTCGGCCATAATGCAGGCGTCATCGGCAAATAGAAGTGCAGAGAGATCGAGGTTTTCTGTGCCGCGTCGAAAGTTTCTGTCCCACTGCAGTAGGCTGCCATCAATACGGTATTCCAGGCGCACATGGACACCGCGATTTCTCAAGTAGGCCTTTACCACAGCGTCAATGAATAGATTGAAAAGAGCTGGTGCAAGTACACATCCTTGCCTGACGCCAGTGGTAACGTCAAACCATTCCGTACACTCCCCATTCACCTTGACTGAACAACTGGTACCCTGATGCAATGTGGCAACAAGACGCACAAGCTTCGCTGGAACCCCATAGTGAGACAGTACTTTCCAGACTGTATTACGATCTACGCTGTCGAACGCCTTCCGGAGATCGATGAAAGCTACATGCAGCGGTTGGCGGACTTCATGAAAGTGTCCTTCTAGCTGTCGAAGCACAAAAATCTGATCCGCGCAGCTTCTGTTTCTTCGAAAAGCGCATTGGAATTCTCCAAGATTATCGTCAAGCACAGAATGGATTCGGCGCAACAAAATAAAGGCAAACACTTTACCCGGAATTGACAGTAAGGAGATTCCGCGATAGTTATCGCATATGGATGGGTCGCCCTTTTTGTGCAGGATAGTGATGACAGCATTCCGCTAGTCCTTAGGGCATGATTCGTCGTCTCAGGAAGCCCTGATTACGCGGTAAACCCAGTCGATGGCTACCTGACCGCCGGCCCGCAGGAGCTCTGCAGTTATGCGGCATGGGCCAGGGGCTTTTCTCGATTTCATGTTGCTCATGGCAGCAGCAACTTCTTCCAATGTTGGTGGATCAACAGTTTGCGTTGGAAGAGGCGGTGGTGTCGTACATCTGGAAACAAAGTCCTCGTCCAAGGTTCGCTGAATATTAAGCAAATCTTGAAAATGCTCTTTCCAGCGTTGCATTTTTTCAGACTTGGTCGTGAGGAGTGTACCTTGCCGGCTCCTTAGGGCATCTGTAGCATGCGTTGGCGCCTTCCAGAATACCTTGAGCTTCTTGTAGAATTCGTGCCAGCGGTTCGCATGAAAGTCCTGACTGAGCTCATCCGCAAACCGAGAGTAGAAGGCTTTTTTTGCTTCACGGACTAGGCGTCTGCGATGTCGCTGGCTAGCTTTGAAATCACGCTTGTACGATTCGTGATTAGACCCCACGGTATTGAGCAGCTTTGCGCGTATCGAACGCTTAGCACTTACGGCTTGTAGCACACTGTTCGTCAGCCAGTCGGGCGTGGGCCGTTTGCGCGTTGACTTTAGTCCTTCATCAATCATTGCTGCTTTGAGCAGCGACCATTCGGATTCAGGATTACAAACATCAGCAGACAGAGTATCAAACCGATTCTTCAGCAGCAGTTGGAAGGACTCCCTGACAGCGACAGCTTATCCAGGCAAAAAGTTGGAGCCACGGGGGTGGAGGCGCTGCTGATAAGGCGCATGCGGAAGCGGGAGACAACCAGTCGGTGATCGGTACCGATAGAGAGTTCTGATGTTCCTGGAAGTGAAGCCCCATTGTACACTCTCACATCCTGGAAGGAACTCCGGAATCGCTTGGAGGCACAAATAAAGTCAATTGCTTTTTTACATCGCCCCGTATTAGAATACCAGGTGAACTTTTGCGCTCGTTTGTGGCGAAAGAGGGAATTACCGACTACCAGCCCGTTAACAGCACAGAAGCTGAGCATTCTAAAGCCGTTGTCGTTAGTAACACCAAGACAGTGATTACCAACAACATCTCTCCATCCGGAGGCCTCAGGTCCAATTTCAGCATTAAAGTCACCGCCGATGATAATAGCTCTGCCTTTGGGTATGGATCGTAATGCTGTTTGTAAGTCCGCATAGAAAGCATCCTTGCACGAGATGTCAGTGGGCTCAGTAGGCGCATAGACAGATACAATTGATACATCTACAGGCCTGGTCTGAAGGTGGAGAATCAGGCAGCGCTCGTTGATGGCTTGGACTGATGCATTTTTCGCAAGGCGATTGTGTACGGCAATGCCAACACCCTGCTCACGTTTGCCATCTGGGCGGCCAGAAAAATAGAGCGTCCGTGACTCATTACTATCCCATTACAAAAAATCGAAAAGTCATTCCCCCCGAAATTGTTTTCTCGGTACGCCACTGACCGCATATAAGATACTTACGGCCCGCCGCCAAATCCCTGCGAATCTGTGGCAGTGGCTTAATGGTCTTGCGTTTGCAATGCGAATTTTTGCGTTAAAATTGCAAAAAGTGCATTTTAATCCATTCTTTCCAAGTATTTCCCCTCCGAAACTTTTTTTGGGTATGCCACTGCTTAGTAACTTGGGAAAAAATTCAAACTGAAGTGCATTGAAGCTAAATAAATGCTTTCAAAACGTAGCAAAAAAATTTTAATATTGGCTAAAAAATTTTCGGACCTTTTAGCCACTCTGCTAAAAACCCAGCCTGACACCCACTTATTATCGCCATTATCCCTTGGCGTGGGGTCGTCATCGTGCCCGTTGATGTCCGTGCTGGCTTGTGGGTCGTAGTTGGCAGCCAGATCTGGGTGAGCTCCCTGGATCCCGTCGTCCAGAATGCTGACCACCACATCGCGCCCGGTGTAGCCCATCTCCCACGCCCCGATCACCTTCATATCGAAGGAGCTGCCCGAATTGCCATCTGCGTGCTAAAAAATACCACGTTAAATTATTATAGTACTATATTATAAACTGCAAAAAAACAACTTTTCAACTATATATATTTATACAAAACAACAATGTTTCATCATTATTTATATGTAAATTTATCATATCATAACATTATCATAACATATCATTATTATATATAACTGAAAGTAAACGGTTATGTTGCCGTCAATAAACTAACTAAACCTTGCCTTTCCTGTTTCCTCCTCAAATTCAAATATTCCCGGTCGCCGCAAATATCGGCTTCCGACCGTCAAGATGATAGTAACGCCGAAATTGTGAATCAGCACCACCCCTCTCCTCAAACGTTTAGAGGGCGCCGGGCCCATCGTCTTACGGAGCCGCCGACCGAGGGTAGGCGGTGCTACGCGATGTTGCAAAAAATATGGCGGGAGTGGAAGCCAATCTGTGGGGGTTGCCGGGTAAGAATCGAAAGCGAGCCATCTCCCCAAAGCCCTAAACACTCCTTCTTACCAGATACCACTGTTTCTTGTAGAGCGGGTCGGCCCAGGGCAGTCGCACGTCGACCTTGGGCTGGCTGAGTCCGTTCGGCTCCTTGTAGTCTCGCTTCACTCTCCGCTTCACACGCTGCACCTCGTGCCATTCTATCTAGAACACCCACAATTAATCTTTCATGTCACACACACATTCAGTAAGACAACATTGGTGGAATGCATAACAGCAGTAATAGCTCAGTCTTGCTCAACGCAGTCTACGGGCAACATTCTAACCGATGCAATACTGCAAGGACACCTTACAGAACAGACCAGAACAAAACGACAGAGCTAATGAAATCATTCAAATCAGACGCTGTGTTCACAATCAATCAATCAGATCAATCGTAGCTCTCTTGTTTCGGGCTTGTCCGAGGGGCGAGAACAGTCCTCAAAGCACAGACTATATAGCTGAACGAAACTCGCAAAGAGGCAATGGGTGAAACATTAGACGTACGTATATATCTATATATATACGATATACTAGTATATACATAAAAACATTTTTTTTTACTTTGATACATTTAAATTTTGTGCTGTTGAAGAAGGAAAGGCTATCATGCACAACACATAAATAATTAATTATCTGTCAAACTAAATTATTATCACTTCTTCGTATGTTTTTCATTTCAACTAAATATTACATATTATCACTGGCATTTTTCTGAATTTCTGAAAGAGCACGGAAGTTCGTTACGAAAATAAAAATTTTAAAAGATTTAGTAAAATAGCGCCAGGATTTCTTTATATACATAGATCCAACAATAATTATGGGCCATGCGAGAAGCAGTTTGGCGTGCTATCATTGCTGTCTTATTTAAGACGTGTATAAGCAAATTTCTAATAAAACCCTTAGGGACAAATCTCAAGAAAAATATTACGGCAATTTAATGCTGCTAGATGACGTAAGATCACAGAATTACCAGCCACATGAGAATTACACATCATACCACAAAAATTTATATATATACGTATACTATATGTATACATACATGTAACAGCCCCAAAATTTTGGGTATATACCCCTCCCCCCTCTGGTGGGACCCCCCCTCCTGTGCGTCAACTCATTTTTGACCCCCCGTCCCCCAAAAATGACGTAATTTTTTACCTTTTTTGACCAAAAAACACCGATTTTGACATTTTTTGTTGAAAATTTTGGTAAAAATCCCTTGAATTTCACTAAAAAAGCCGATTTTTTTCAAATTTTGGCCAAAATTTTACACCCGCCAAGACCCTCCCCCATCTTTTGCCCCTGGCGGGACCCCCCCTCCCTCCCCCGGGACCGAATTTTTTTTTGGGGGGGGGTCTTCCCCCCATCCCCCCAACTACATGTATGTAACAAAATGCAACCATACATGGGCAAGACCCGGGATTCACCCGGGATTTTCCCGGGTTGACCGCGCGACCGCGCAGCGAAAAAAGTTGGACCGCGCAGCCCGAGCGGAGCGAGGGCTGCTCTGAGTAACTATGGAAACCGCGCGCATGACGGACGTGAGAGTTGACTGCGCAGTCTAACTGTAGACTGACTGCGTAGTCAAACTGCAGTTAGACTGCGCAGTCAACAGGATTGCGCAGCCAATAAGTGTCCAAAACTCCAAATAGTCCACACAGTCCAACTCCAAATAGTCCACACAGTCCAACTATTAATTGACTGCGCAGTCGTAATGACTGCGCAATCCTAATGCCTGCGCAGTCTAACTATGGATTGTTGCGCAGTCAAACTATTAACATTGAAAATCATAATGACGCAGCACACGTCGGGACTCGTGATGCTGTTGGTCAATGTAGTAAAAAGGTCAAACACGGTAAAACGGTTATGCCGTATTTCCTCGCCCTTTTTGGAGGTCACGGTTCGCCCATCGTTGTCACAGTCAAGGGCGTAGCCAGGGAGACGCGTCGCGGGTGTCGCGATCCCCCTTTTCGTGGAACCAAAAGAAATTGTCAACAAGGATCCTCCCTTGTGTATACATGCATAGGCGTTGATGAAAGATAAGAACAAGAAATAGTAAGCCGTGACCCCCCAAACTACATGTATGGTAATCCAAGATATCGTACAGACAAGCTCAGCATGGCTGAGTTTTCATTTTCAAATGCTTATGAAACACTGCTAAAATAAAATATCAGAATCTGTTTAAGGGCAGAAGCCCGCAGAAACTGGAGATTTCTGTTTTTGGGTCGAAAATAAGACTCATTTTCGTTAGCACAAGTGGTCCCGGGCCGCAAACGCCAATTAGCGATTTTTTGTAATTTTTACTACCAAAATAGGCGGTTTTATCAACTTTTGGGCGGAAATAGGGTTGTGTAAATCAGTGTGTATTTTTATTTTTTGCTGTGTAAAATTAGGCGGCCGATGTGTAAATACACCCTATTTTACACAAAAAAACCCTGCGTCCGCAAAAAAATTTGGTCGTCCGCAAAGTATCCGCACTTCGGTTTTTCAAAAAAACCCTGCTTTCGTTAGGGGTGTAGGGACCGCGCAAGAATTTGTTAGTTGTCCCGGGTTCATTTTAACCACCTTGCCCATGTATGAATGCAACAAAAAACATATATATATATACACAATCCAACATAAACAAAAAATGTATATAAATCTATATAGGGTATACCCTATCATCATGCTGGACATTGTGTAATGACTCCCGTTTAGAACGATGTTCTGGCAAGTGTTTCAATAAATAATATCCGTCTAGTGTGCCAATCTGAAAAAAATTAACAGCAGGGTTGGCAGTCTTGGTCTCGTCTCGTAAAAAAACGAGACTAAACTGGTCACGGTTACGGTCACGGTCACTAAACTGGTTGCAAAACCGAGACCTGCCATAGAGTGGTCTCGGTATTTCAGATGACACTTAAAGTTTTCAAAATTTTCTGAAATTACCTAGATTTTTTTACAATTTGTTTTCAAATGCAGCCTAACTCCAGTGCCAGCGTAGAATCGTCCGCCCCGGGGGTACTGTCAGATCAGAAGTTCTGATAGTGGCACCATCACGGACAAGAAGAGTTTCTCCCGCTGACTCAGTCATGTGGGGGCCACGCCGGAAGGCTTGTTGTCCCAACCCAAACTACTCTATAGCCAAAAAATTGTGCCTGGGTTTCTTCAGATCTGTAACGTTTTGACATGAAATAAAAGGTTGGGGCTCAAGAAAGTACAATTAAACTGCACTTTCAGCTTGCGCTTATTAAAGTTGCAGAAGCCAGCAAATTTGGTACATGATGGTCAGCATTTTACTATTTGACATATGCCTGAAAGGTCCCATATAAGTCAGGCAAGTAAAGTAGACAACCCATTCTACATCAAACTTTAGTTAGAAACTCTAGCTTAATAAAAATAGACTGTTTATAAAAAAGTATAAACTTGAAGTTAGCTAAAATTTTCCAGTACACTGACATTCATTTCTGCCGAAATCAGTTTACCTTTTCATGCTTCGCTTTCTACTTGGAAACTTAAATTTAAAAAAAATCTTAACGATCTTGCAAAATTGTCAAAACTTCCAAGTGTCATCTGAAATACCGAGGCCACCCTATGGCAGGTCTCGGTTTTTCTACCGAGACCGAGACCAGCCTAGTCTCGGGTTTTTACGAGACCGAGACTGCCAACCCTGGAAAATAAGCCTACTCTCCTGCTGTCAATTACCAACTCTCATGCATCCGTTTACAATCTTAAGTTTCCCGCAACTTTGCAAGTCACTTCAACGATCTGCACTACTAACTGTTGCACCTGCCCTGGGACAGTAGACCACTGGAAGTAGCTAGTGTCGCGACCTTGAGTCGGCGTAGGTGGATTCATTCTCTGCGGATAGCATACAAGGCAAGTGTGAACCAGTTTCCCTCATGCATTGCTGATATGTATAATTGGTGCAACTCAAACTATTCCATGCGAGACTCACGCTTGCGACTATATAGAGCCAGGTCTTGTCCTAAAGCTAACTCTTTTGCGGCGCTAAAAAGGTTTAAAGTCTCTTGTAGAAAATTATCGGGATATAACGCTATCTTGTACTGCCTTAAAAGTAATGGAAAACATCATTAATAAAGCTGTCGTTGATTATTGTCTCACCAATAATTATATATCCTATTTGCAATATGCATATTTGAGTCGCCGATCAACTTTAACTCAACTTTTGACTACCATTAATGATATAACAAAATCACTAGATACAGGGAATTTCATTGATGTAATTTATTTGGATTTACAAATAGCCTTTACACCCGTAAGTAATGAAAAATTATTGTTGAAACTTGAATCTATAGGAATTAGTTATCAGCTTTTTATGTGGATTAGAGCTTTTCTAAAGAATGGTACTCAGAAAGTTAAGGTTGGATCTAGTGTGTGACCGGCCGCGAAAGCCGCCGGCCGGCTCTGGCTCTGTGAACGGCCGGCCGGCCGGTAAAAGCCAGCCGCCCGGCCGGCCGGAACGGCCGAATTTTTGGATAAAACCAGTCCAGAGTGTCATTTCGGCATAAACTTAGCCTGCCGGATTGTTATGCCGGCCTAATTTTGTCAGTCGGTTGAATCTGGCTGGCTGGCCGGTATTTTTAACCGGCCGGCCGGCCGGCCGATTTTGACCGGCCGGCCAGCCGGCTGATTTTAGCCGGCCGGCTGGCGCCGGCTTTTTTCGGCCGGCCGGCGACCATCAGCCCGGCCGGCGCCCGGGCGGCCGGCCGAAAATTCCGGCCGGTCACAAACACTAGTTGGATCTTCTTACTCGACTGAGATTCCGATTACCAGTGGAGTTCCGCAAGGATCCGTGCTTGGTCCGACTTTGTTTTTGATTTTCATAAATGATGTTGGATAGTGGTGCGGGAAAAAACCCTACGCGTTTTGCGGGGAAAAAACCCTAGTGCTTCCTGGCCGAACCTCACGACATAGGACATTTTTGAGTATGCAGGTGGAAAGCGCATCCCAAACTGACTTACCACACCAATTTCTGTGCAGTTTTGAGGCCTGTAGCATTTTTTATAAAATTTCAAAATTTTGCATGTTGAAAAATTCCAAAGCGACAAAATTTTCCAAATGTTTGACTTGTCATAATTTTTCACAAAAACACTTTTGACCAACGCCGTTTGCATTTTTCAAGAGTTACCTTTCCTCTCTACTTCTGAAGCTCGAAAACTGTGAAAAACGTTGTGGTTGACCTGTGACTGGTCAAAGTTTGTGCGGGAAAAAACCCTATTGCGGGGAAAAAAACCTTATTTTGTTTGGCGGCATTTTTTTGCTAAACTCACCCATTGTTGCTACTAAAGTTGGTTCATCTGGGCTAACAACATGCGTAGAGTTCATTACAACCGTTTATTTGGCCGCAAAACGTCGTTTTTTGTCATTTTGGGCCATACCCCGACACCCCTTACGAAACCTGTTTTGGTGATGTTTCACCAAAATTTGGCATTTTTTGCAATATTTAGGTTTTAGCTGCTGCGTACCACTTAAATCCAAGAATGATAGACGCGGGCGGTGTTTGTCCGCTGTTTCTAACGTAATAAGCGCAAAAATCTGTTTTTAATGCTTTTAAATACGGAAAAAATGCATATTTGGGCAGAAGTCATTTCTGCCAAAAAGGGTCGATTTTTGAAGAATCATAATCATTGTGAGTCGCATGGATGTCGGAGAAACGGTTTTTTAGTCCATACTACAGCCTAAGAGTTGTAGAACACGATGAAATTGTGTTTATACTCCCTGCTAATAGAACAACCAGAAAAAGTGATAGGGTTTTTTCCCCGCATTAGCGTTTTTTCCCGCATAGGGTTTTTTCCCGGAGGTTTCGAGACTCATTACTCAGAAACGTGAGTAGTTACAATCCATTTTACTAGTGCAACAGTTAGGCGAAAGATGGCCGTTATAACAGCCGCGAGCGTTAATGGATCCGATTTATGTGGAGCACAGGACGACCCGAAAAGTTGAAAATAGGGTTTTTTTCCCGCACCACTATAAACTGTGTTACCCCTTTCACCAAAATTAGGATCTATGCAGATGATATAAAATTGTATATAGCTTGTGATAATATAGCTATTCAACATTTGTTACAGCTTGACTTGACGAGTATTTTTGAATGGTGCAATGGTTGGCAGCTTACAATGTCTATTCCTAAGTGTACTGTTTTACATATTGGAAAGAACAATCCCAGATATCAGTATCACATGAACAATGTTGTGTTAGAAACTGCAGTTGCTGTAAAAGTTTTGGGTATTATCTTTGAACCTGACTTGAAATTCAAAAAGCAGACAAATATCGTGGTTAAAGAATGTCTTCGTCGCATTAATCTAATTCTCCGTAATTTTGTCTCGAAAGATACCACTTTTCTTGTCTCCTTGTACACCACATTTGTACGTTCTAAACTTTTATATTGTATTTCTGCATGGTGCCCTGCAAATGTAACTCAAATTCGCACTTTAGAGGGTGTGCAAAGAACTTTTACATCTCGAATCCCATCTATTAACCATTTGGAGTATGATGTGAGGTTAACTACTCTACATTTAGAGAGAATTTCTGTGGTGTGTTTGAAATCTGATCTTATACTTGTGTATAAAATTATTATGGTCTACTTGATATTGATTTTTCGCAGTTTTTTGAGCTATTATCTAATAATGATCGAACAAGAGGGCATCCATATCGCCTTCGTATACCTTTCTCTAGATTTAAAGTACGGAAAAGATTTTTTGCTCATTGAGTTGTTGCAGCTTGGAATGCCTTGCCCTTTCAGTAGTGGCCTCTGTATCCTTGAATCTTTTTCGCTCTAGATTAAGTGTTTGTACTGATCTACTCCTGTATTATGCTGCTGCTTGAGTTCGAGTTCGAAAATGAAACTTCAGATAGCTTCTAAATTGTTTGATTTGTTTGTTTTTTGTATTTTGTGTTAACACGTCTGTTTTGTTTTGTAGTTTATTTTTGCTCGCGATGATGTATTACCAATACATGCCTCTTTTTGTTATGGCTTTGTTTTACATGATTAAATATTTCTTTCTTTCTTTCTTGCTTACGTCGCCTAAATGGAACAGTCTTCCTCAAAATGTCCGCAACGGTACCGATAACGAATTTTTATCTGCCGTTAATCAACTAATTATTTGAAAGACACTGTAATTTGCTTTTTGGTCACAACTATGCAAACGAGGCCTAGCCTCAGATAGTTCTGTGACGTTAATAAATTTAATAATTATTATTATTATACACTCATACAACATAACCTAATGGTAACTTTTTTATAACTTAATCACTAATTTTTCACATTTCAAACACAGATGTAGATGGGGAGGTCTGGGGGGGGGGGGGGGGCCCCCCCCCCCCCCAGATTTGAAATTCCGGGACAAGCCCCCCTCAGATTTGACCAGTCGGGACGAGCACCCCTCTCTGAAACCCCAAAATCGCTTCAGATCACCGTAAAATGCTTCAAAAATGACCAAAAAAAAAATCGCTAAAAATATCAGAGGGAGCTAAAAGTCAAGTTCAAGTCACCAAGTCACGTAGTTACAAGCCGATAGGGGTCTGGTGGCCGCCCCTGGATTAAAGTGTGAGAAACTTTTGATTTTTAGGTCGAGTTTAGTCAATTAGAGACGTAAAAATACATAATGCCAGAGAGGGGTAGTCACCGCCATTACATCTCGCAGTAATATAAGTACTGTAACTAGGGATGGAAGTCTCGGTCTCGGTCAAAACCCGAGACTAGCCCAGTCTCGGTCTCGGTCTCGGTCTCGGTCTCGGCAGTCGAAAAGTCTCGGTTTGTACCCGGTCTCGGTTTTTCAAATCTTTCAAAAATTTTCCTGTGGTCCCCCCTTTGGTTTATATTTTTGGCAGGAAATTTTTTTCGGAAGCTTTTATTTCACCAAAATTTCACACCAAACAGTGAGATTCTGTCAATTTTTTCCGAAAACAACTTTACCGTGGTTGTTTAGTTATCAGTAAGCACAGTACACACACAAAATTTGTTTGTGATTAGGTTTTTTATTTCAGATTATCTTTCAAGTCTGTCTATATTTTATTCTTTAGTATTAGTGTTGGGCTGGTCAACTTTTTTATGCCAATTGGTGGCTTCACATAAATACTTAACTGTAATTTCCAATTAGTATATAAGAGTTTAGCTAGAAATAAAAAATCTGTGAAAGTTCAACTAAACGCACTACTCAGAACTATGCTGTGACACGTCATGTAGTTCGGTAGATGAGAAGGAAAGACTCTACTCCCAACTAAAATTTAGTCCCAGAGGACTGAGGGGGCCCCACGAAAAGGGGTGTCATGCCGGAGGCAAAGAATGAAAGAGCGTCACTGCGCGCAGGTCTAATTTTTTAGCCGAAAACCCTATTTATCTTGGGTGTATATATTTTAGCAGAACATGAGTACTTCCAATAAAATCTGAGCGATTTTGAACTAAATTCGGCCAAACAGTGTCAAAAATTGCTATTTTCTGACAAGAACAAGGACAATGCGTCTGCTTTGGACAAAGGTCAAAATTTCACAGTATTTAAGAAGACACGGTCCCACACCCACACAAAAGGAGGAAAGAACCACGAATGTAACCAAAATTGCCGTGATGTAGCTGTTAGTTATATATACATATAGGTGTCTGACCATGGTCTTGTAATTTTACCTAAAAATGTGTAAAAAGTCATCAAATCGATACGTGAAAAAATGACAAAAAATGACCCAGTCTCGGTTTTGGCGGTCTCGGAATTTGGTCTCGGTCTCGGTAGTCTCGGTTTCGTGGTCTCGGTCTCGGTCTCGGTCTCGGAAAAAAAACCGAGACTTCCATCCCTAACTGTAACCGACTAACCGCTTCGTTAACCTTGTAATTTTTTCTCAAAATTTGAACTTTTTGCCAAATTCTGAACAGTGAAAATTCTCCGGCTCCGGCACTTTTTTTGCCGGAGCCGGAGGCTCAAATCCGGCCGGAGCCGGAGCCTCCGGTCGATCGGTACCCCCCCCCGCCCCGAAATTTTTTCCGACCGAAATTTTACACAAGGGTCCTTCCTTTGGTTTTTATTGCATGACCGAAAAAATTTCCGATACGTCTCCAAATGACCAAGTTTGCTCAAAAAATCAAAAATTTCTCCAACCTTTCTCAACTTTCTGGCTTAATGGTCCTTCCTACTGTCTTGTGTCAAAGTCTATGCATGTGTTCAAGGGTAGATTACGCTGCATTTTCTGGTCAAATACACTGTCTGATTTGACGTTCCCCGTTTGTTTTAATTTCCCGGTTGGCAACAATTTCTGATATGACTCCACTTGAACAATTCAACCTACAAAGTGAAAAACTCACTTTTTGCATTTTCTTTAATTTTTTTCCTGGGGGCTGCCGCCCCCAGACCTCTGCACCTATTTATTTTGACGACAGTCGACAAGTGTTGCTTAAAACGTATTTTTAATGCAAATTTTACTCTAAAAATTCTAAAAAAGTCACAGCTTCTGGGGGCCACCGCCCCCAGACCCCCGCGATCACTCTGCTTTCTCGACTAAGTGTGGCTTCAAATAGTTTTCTATGCAAATTTTATTTCAATAAAATTTATTTCAATTTTATTTCATAAAAACTCTGGCTTCTGGGGGCTACCCTGGGGCTTCTCGCAACTGTGTGTTTTGATAAAAGTGGCAGATTTTAGCGGATATCCCGCGATCAAAAACACTAAAGATGTCTAGCTTCTAGGGGCTGCAGCCCCCAGACCGCCGCAGCAGCTGTGCGATTTGATAAAAGCTGTGGATTTTAGCGGATATCCCGGGATCAAAAACAGTAAGGGTGTCTAGCTTCTGGGGGCTGCCGCCCCAAGACCCCCGCAACTGTGTGATTTGATAAAAGTTGCAGATTTTAGAGGATATCCCGGGGTCAAAAACAGTAAAGGCGTCTAGCTTCTGGGGGCTTCCGCCCCCAGACCCCCGCACCAGCACCAGTCAATTTGTATTGTATTATAAATATTTGTAATGGTCGCGGGGGGGGGGTCGCGCCCCCCCCCCCGAAAAAAATTCCTGGATCCGCCACTGATATATATATATGATGATCGACCGGAACCCTAAAACTACCGGAACCGGAACCGGAACCACCTAAAAATACCGGAACCGGAACCGGAACCGGAACCCCCTTCAAAAAGACCCTATATTTTGCAATATTTTCAAAAAAAAAATTTGTTTACTTTTACTCACATATTTTATATGCAATCCTTCTATACACTTTTGACTTTCTATACACCTAAATACACTTACTTTTGACATTTATTTTAGTATTTACAGTAATTTAGCACTTTAATTCGTATTGCAAACGCAAGATCAGTGAGCCACAGGTTGCAAGGGTCTGGGGGCGACAGCCCCCAGAAAAAAATGAAGATTTTTTAGCTGTTTACGCCGAATTTGGTCAACTGTATACGTATATATCAGAAATTTTTTCCGACAGGAAAATTGAAAACTAAACATGGGAACGTCACATCAGACAGTGTCTTATACAAGAAAATTCAGAATAATGTATATATACGGTTGTAGACATGCATAGGCTTTGATGAAAGATAATAACAAGGACAAGTCAGCCATAGAGATGTCGCCCTCAGAACAAAAACTCGAGAACTTTTGGATTTTTAGGCAAAATTTGGTCAATTGGAGACGTAAATTTTTTCGGCGGGGCGATAAAAACCAAAGGGGGGCCCTTGTTGACAATTTCTTTAAATTCAACCAAAAGGGGGGGTCGCGACCCCCCTCCCTATCTACGCCCTTGGGTCTGACTTGGGTCAGGTATATAAATTTTTGCTGGGTCCAGTTAAGAGAACTTGAGACTGACCCACTCGTGGACCCTAAAAAACCCTGACTTGGAGAAAATTGGGGGGTTGGGGGCTGCTGTACCGTCGCCCCCTCTCCTAGATGTTAGATAGCAAGGTTTACACAGATTACATAATTTTTCAGTGTAGCGTGAAAACCGAGAACCTTCGGCTTTCATTGAGCTAGTTGAAGTATATAATACAAGAAATTGGACACAAGAAGCACAGCATTGTTGATAAAGAATAAGCACTGCAACATAAGAATGCTAGAATAAAAAAATCAGAAGCTATTTGTATGTAGTACTAGTACTAGTAGCAAGATGTATATATACCCGTACAGTGCATAATATGTTCAACGCATGAGCTTTGATGAAAGAGAATAATAAAGACGAGCTACAGAGTCGCAAGAGGCTCGGCAGAACAAATTCTGAAGAAATTTTTGATTTTAGGCCGATTCTGGTCAGTTGGAGGCCTATCCAAAAATTTTCATGGACGAACAACAAAAATTTAAAAGCAAACTCCTTTGTCAGAGAATTAGTGGTTCCGGTTCCGGTTCCGGTACTTTTAAAATACCGGAACCGGAACCGGAACCGGAACCAAAAAGAACCGGAACCGAAACCGGAACCGGAACTCCGGTCGATCCCTGTATTATACCCATCAAAAATCAACTCACTGGTCCTAGATTTTCAAAACCATGCAAAGCTGCAATTTCGTTCACGGAATGTTGATGGCTATCTTTGATTCGCACGGCAACGGTGTCTGTTTCATCGCCGGAAGATGCGTCAAAGTTGTCCGGAAAACTTTCCGCTGAGCAAACAGAAGCGGTGACATAAATAAATAGCAACGAAAACTGAAGAGCTGTTTGGCTGGATAAAAATCGAGTCCAAGTCGATAAAAGACTATAATCTCTTCTACGTTTTACAGCCTTTGGTACCCGTCTTGTCAGATTTGGCCAATTATGCATAATTACACAAAATATTAATTATAGATATATAAATAATAAATGATTGTAGGATACGCGATAATACTGAAGAAGGATTGCCCAAAAATATATAATAAAACAAAATAAACACTATCCAAAGATTGCCAGGGTGCTACATTAGTAATTTCATATCGGCATGTATGAACCTGAGTTACGTTATTCCATAACTGGACGTTGACCAATCTAAAACACAAAACAAACCAAATGAAATCAAAATGAATATCCAATCAAGTATTCCAAAAGGCTATAAAAAAGAAAGATTTCGTGTTGTATACATACACCACGTATATAGTAGAGTTCGCAGTCGGGTCGGGTTGGTGCGGGTCGGGTCGGGTTGAGATTTTCCAACCCGCGGGTTATGCGGGTTAGTTCGGGTCAAAAATTTTTGGGTATAAATCCTTGAGTTTTACCTTAAATTTTTCTGTTTTAATGATATTTTCAACCTAATGTACCCGCTGCAGAGTGATGTAACAGCTTTTCCGAGCTCTTGTTTCTTGTTAGCCAAAATTAGCTACTCACGTCCATACATGTACATTGTACTAATTGAGGTCTCGGTTTGAGGGGGGGGGGGGGCTTGTGCCGGATTTTTTCCAAATAGTAGGGGCTCTGGTCCCGACGTTGTGGGGGCTTGAACCGACAAAAGCGCTATATATTATTTCCAATTTTTGCCTAAAAACAGGGTTTTTTTTAGTCAAAAAAGGCGTCATTTGCAGAAATGAAACTTAAAAATGACGTTCAGAAAATAAAAATGACGAAGCTTTGACGAAGCGTTTTGAGCAAATATTGACGCTGATTTGACCAAATTCGGCCTAAAAATTGAAAAAATCTCCAATTTTTTTTCTGGGGGCTGCCGCCCCCAGACCCCTGCAACTTAGTGGCTTGTTATTATTATAAAAATGCCCTTTCACCAAGTATAATGGTCGGACAATATGAGCTATTATCTGTAAATTTTTATGTTGGATTGCAAAAAAGTGCATTTATTAATGCACTTTTGCAATTGCAAAAAAGTGCAAAAAAGCATTATTACAAAAAATCGAAAATGTCATCCTCTCTCCGAATTTTTTTACTTTAAATTTTACCGAAATCTTCGGCACGCAGATGTACAAGGGGGGGTCTGGGGGTGTTCCCCCCGAGATTTGAGATTCCAGGGGAAGCATACCCTCCTCAAAGTTGAAAAAGGTGCCCGAAAACTTAAAATTTGCCCCAGATTGCTTTAAAAATGAGCAAAAAGCTAAAAATTGCGACATATTTTCAATTTTTGCAAAAATTTTTCCATTTTTAGGCAAAAGCTGGGAATTTTGGGGTTGCTTTAGGTAAAAAACCGCTTCAATTTCATAAAAATGCTGTTTTTTTTTAATTGTGGTCGAAAAATTTCTGTCGGTACGCGTACGCTACTGTACGATAACGATAGCTAGCAATATTGCTGCAGCGCAACGGTTATATACTGTAAAGCCATAATCTAATTTTGACGAACGAAAAATAAAAATGACGACAGGAGTTTAAAAATGACGCCAGAATGATGAAATCCGATTTTGAAAAAAAAACCCTGCCTAAAAATAGGAAATTATTTGCAAAATTCGGATAGTTTTAGCAATTTTTTTCGCTATTTGCTCATTTCTGAAGCGATTTTTTAGTTTTCTGGAACTTTTTCAGCAACAAGGAGGGGGGCTTGCACCGATGGGTCAAATCTGAGTGGGGCTTGTCCCGGCATCTGAAATATGGGAGGGGCTTGCCGGGCGCCCACCAGACCCCTCATGTACATCTGCGCTGTAGCTTATCAAAACATATGAAAGATATAAAAAAACTGGAAACAAATAACTAGAAGTCGGGTCGGATCGGGTTAGACACTAGCTCGGGTCGGGTCGGGTCGGGTTATGAAATCTCGACCCGTTGCGAACTCTAGTATATAGTTTTCCTAGGTCATACTGAAGCGGGGGGGAATTATTTTCGATTCTATTTCGCTTCCTACCCCATCTTTTATTAAAAATAAAACAAACAACGATAACGCTCACATACAAAATCTGACTCTCTGAACACGATGAATGTAAAATTATCACAATCGACCAAGTATTTACAAAGTAAAAGTCATTTCAACTTGGTTGGCAAGAGCTGTCCTTAGACGTTCGTGAGCGGTTTACATTCGGTTGGGGGGGGGGAATTATTTTCGGCCCTAATTCGCTTCCTACCCCATCTTTAAATAAAAATATGAAACCCCCATCGTCAGCCATGCCCCCAATCTGATTTCTAGCCCCCCAAATAGCTGTCGCCGCTTTTAATAAAAATCTGAATTGAAACTATTAGTGTTAAAACCCTCAGGGGTCGAATAAGTCGGAAAAACGGCATTTTTTCGACTAATGATTCGGAGTCCCCCTATATCCCCCAGACCCAGCGGGGGTCAAAATTGATCGCTCTTTTGAATAGGCTAGGTTAGAAGTTTGTAGGATGTAAGCTTTAGCTGGAAATCAAACTTTGTCTAAAAAATTAAACTTTACATGAAACTTTTTGCACAAAATTGGATTTAGGCAAAATACTCCATGAAACGAGAACCTGCTGCTACCATTGAAAGAGCAACTTCTAAGCAACTAAATGCTGAAAAAATTTTGTAAATCGGTTCAGGCTTTGAAAAGTTACAAAACTTTTCCTGAAGCTACCTGGACCAGGCTGCTAGAAGCGTTACAACACAAGTATATATACATATGGTTCAATACAAAATTCGGGTTATATCGTGTCATCTCGCTGGGGTTGTTCAATGCAGTGGCGTATCCAGGATTTCGCAAAGGGGGGGGGGGGCTGCGACGGGGAGAGGGGTGCGGAGCAACTGTGAGCCACCGTCGCTCAAAGGGGGTCTGGCGGGGGCGGAAACCCGCATCCCGCACCGCACCCGCGGATGATCCGCAACTTTTTGACATCCGCATCCGCATCCACAAAAATTTAATGCGGATGTGCGGATGTTGCAGATTCGGCAAAAATTACTAAAAATGTAGAAAACAAGACGGCAATTTTGATTTTTGTGCATGTATATACCAATATGCTCTTAAAACGGTGGATTCAAACTTTATTCTAGGCTTTTTCACCTCATTGTAAGTTGCAAATAGCTCTTTTCCAAAGTACGCTTCGCAAATATTTGATATTGCGGACATATTCGAACTGAGTATTGCATGTTTGAGAGAGGCTAGTCTACAAACTTGTTAAGCAATAATTGTCAAAACAATATTATCAGTTTTTAAATTGCATGCTTTCGTAGATTAAAAAGAATAGACAGAGTACGTATAGTGATTTATATACCAACCAAAACCAAAAACAGCAAGTAACCAGAGGGTCACGCCGATAGCCTTTGAGTTGGCATAAAGTTAACCAATAGCGTAAACCAAGGGCGTACCCAGGGGGGGGGAATGGGGGGAATTCCCCTCCCCCCCCCCACGAAATTTTTCCCCAGTGATTTTTTACACAAGGGTCCCCCCTTTGGTTTTTATGGTCCGGCCGGAAAAATTTTCTGATACGTCTCCAATGGGCTAAATTTGGTTGGCCTAAAAATCAAAAATTTTCCCAAATTTTTTCTGGGGGCTGCCGCCCCCAGACCCCTGCGACTATGTGGCTTACTATTCCTCGTTATTGTTTTTCATCAAAGCCTATGCATGTATATATACACAACTACATTATGCTGCATGTGCATGTCTACACGAGTATATTATGCTACATTTACTTGTGGAATACACCGTCTGATATGACACTCCCATCTTTTGTTTTAAATTTTGTCGGAAAAATTTCTGATACGTCTCCAGTTGACCAAATTCGCTCTAAAAATCGGAAAAATCCCCAATTTTTTTCTGGGGGCTGCCGCCCCCAGACCCCTGCAACGTTGTGTCCTTTGGTTTTTATGGTCTGGCCGGAAAAACTTTCTGATACGCCTCCAATTGACACAATTTGGCTAAGAAATCGAAAATTTTCCCTATTTTTTTCTGGGGGCTGCCGCCCCCAGACCCCTGCAGCCTTATGGTTTAGTAATCTTGCGTTTGTAAGGCATTTTACGAGTGTTCAAACTTCAAATTGCTAAAAAGTGCATTTTAACCCATTACAAAAAATCGAAAAGTCATTCCCCCCCCCCGAAATTTTTTTCGGGGTACGCCACTGGCGTAAACAAACTGTTGATGGCGGCGCATGGCTTAGACTGAAGATGGGTGCAACTGAGGCGGGAGGGGGAAAAATTCAAACTGATATTTTTTCACCGTGAAAACACGTTTTTATAGGTTTTCGCATGCGCTGAGTTCATTTTTAGCACTTTCCAAGCGAAAAAACGTTGATTTATACCTTTGACATACTGGGGCCAGGGGCGTACCCAGAAAATTTAAAAGGGGGGGTTCAGCCAAACTTTTTAGCTGCGCTAGCTGATGAAATACAGAAGTTATATATTAAATATATCGCGGTTGCGGGGGTCTGGGGGCAGGGTTTTTTTTTCAAAATTTACCCTGTGCTTTTTCGTGTGCTTTTTTAAGAAAGTGTGTGCTTTTTTAGTAGCATGTGTGTTTTTTAACATTCAGTTGTAAGGCATATAGCTAAGCATTTTATCACTTAAAGCTTTATCACTTTTTATCTAAATTACGAATTCGTTTAAGGTGGCGCTCCTGAAATGTGACTTTTCAAAAAACGGCAGTCTGGGGACAATTTTAGATACACAATAGCAAGCCGGTGTAAAAGCATGCCCAAACACAAAATATGAAGTTGATTGATACTAATTAGCATTCACTGTAGACTAAACGTGAGTGGATTTTCGGCTTTCGATTTCTCTTCATAGGTAGATAGCTATTGCACAACCAATAGCTCATTTTGCTTGCCATAATGTGATCGAGCGGTCGCAGGATTTGATTTTTGACAAAAATGATTGATATATTGAAAAACACAAAAATCACCATTTTCGAAAAACATAAATTTGACTAAATTTTTAAAATACTATCGATTTGCTCAAAATCAATTTTTGCGACCGCTCGAAGACGACAAGGTGCATTTATGTGCCAAATTTTAACTTTTTTTGTTGAGCCAATTTTTTAAAATCGCAAGCCGAAAATTTGCGTTTGTATTCACACGCATTATATTTCTGTCTCATGCAAAAAATATTGCGTTATTTCACAAAAAAATTACACCAGACTCAATATAACACCGAAAATTTTAAAGTTTGTTCAACTAAAACGCAGCTGATTGTGTTTTTCAGTCTTTCAAATTCATTACATACGTGTAAATGCATTGGCTTGTAAGGCGATTTCTGAAAAAATCTATTTTTCTTGCTCAAAAAGCTCAAAAATTTAAAAAAAATTTTTCATGTGATATGGGCATCAAATTAAAGGAAATTCACTTCTGAACAACTTTTGTTCTTACGAGGCATGTTTATTTTTGCGCGTTTTTAAAATAGTGGCCAAAACCCACATTTCAGGAGCGCCACCTTAATTTAGTGAATAAACACAAAAATATATCTAGGTCAACTGTCCATGGGCTGATACTTCGATAAAATTGAAAAAAATTAGTTGAAAAATATTCAAAGTAACGACACTTTCAACTCAAAATTCTGTGTGCTTTTTGGTGTGTTTTTATAAGAAACTGTGTGTTTTGTTTGTGTTTGTGTGTTTTATAAGAAACTGTGAGACTGGGGGCGGCAGCCCCCAGAAGCTAGAGCTTTTTTAGAATTTTGAAATAAAATTTGTATTGAAAATGAAATTTTAAGCATTACTTGTCGAGAAACCAGAGTGATCGCGGGGGTCTGGGGACGGCAGCTTGTATTAAACTAGGAGTAGCTGCATACCCTATATATATACTCACTCACACATACATATATACAGTTTAATAAAAGACAATAACAAGAAACGTAATAAGCTATCAAGTTGCAGGGGTCTGGGGCGGCAGCCCCCATAAAATAAGTGGAGAAAATTTTGATTTTTGGGCCAAATTTGTTGAATTGGAGACGCAGGGGCGTAGCCAGGGGGGTGGGATGGGGGGAATTCCCCCCCCCCCCCGAAATTTTTTCCGACTGAAATTTTACACAAGGGTCCCCCCTTTGGTTTTTATGGTCCGGCCGGAAAAAAATTCTGATACGTCTCCAATTGACCAAGTTTGGCCTAAAAATTTTTTGGCCCTCAATTTTTTTCTGGGGGCTGCCGCCCCCAGACCCCTGCAACTCTTTGGCATAGTGTTCCTTCCTTTTATCCTAAATGAAAACATGTGCATGTACATACATCTGTAACCGTACCTCCTTCGCCTAAACTTGTAAGTCCACACCACCGCCAAAACACACTAAGTCAAAAATGCCTACGACAGGCCAGGAGCTACGGTAGCTAGACCCTACGGTAGGCGAAACTGCAGTAGTAGAACCTACTTAGCCTATGGTAGATCCACTGGTACAATGGGGAAGCCTCTACGCGGCGTACTGGATGGATCTTCGGAAGACGGCCCCCACCTCTTCAGAAGGCCCCCAATTTCCCCGGCGCAGGCTGCAGTCCATCGGATGGCGCCGCGCAACCCCGACGAACCTCTTCACAGACAGTATCTACTCAAATTCGGGTTTTTGGTGCGCGCCCATGGTAGACCCGCGTACCATGGGCTGCTAATCCTGCGAGCGAGAGACATTCACCCTAATCCAGGCCCACGAACCTTCTATCTGTGTGGGGTCTGCAGGAACCCTAACACCTCGGTTGGATTTCCGGCCGTTTACTGCCGACCGTGTCAACACTGGGTACACGCCAGATGCTCCGGCCTCGCAATCGGGGACATTCGCAGATTACCAAATCACTTCCAGTGGACTTGCCCAAGCTGCGCCAACCCGACCGTTACCAACACCTTTCCTGTGCCTCGAAGCCAACGAGCACCTCCCAGCCCTGCTCGCCCACCTGGCACCCCACCGGTGCCCACACCAGCCACAGCCCCGCGCCCCCGTCGCTTTCGGAGGAGAGGCAAGAGGGGCAAAAGGACAGGACGAGACAACAAGGTCGTCACCATCTGTGATGGATCAATGCGTATACTACAGCTAAACATCAATGGTTGGCGTATGCGGGCAACAGCACTACAACGCCTGGTCACTGATATTGATGCGCACGTCGTGGTGCTGCATGAAACAAAACTTACAGCAAATGCTAAAGTTCCGATCGTCAACGGCTTCTCGATGATCCGGCAGGACCGCAAAGTCCACCGCGCCCGCAACGACGCAGCCGCGCAAGGCGGCGTTGCTATTCTCATCAAGCAGGGCATCAAATATGAAGAACTCACCACGACCATGCCAAATACATCATCGATCGAGATAGCAGGGGCCCGCCTCCACACTGACAGAACTAAGTTGGACGTGTGGGCCCTATACCGCCCCCAAGTGCGAACGGGCGCCGGCGACGACCGAGACGCCAGCCCTCACATCGGTTACTGGCCTTCCGGATCTAACTGTATAATCTGCGCAGATGTCAACGCCCACGAGACTACATGGGACCCCTTCACAGAACCAGACAGCATCGGACAACAAATCGACGACTGGCTAACTCAGAGAAACATGTGCTGCTTGAACACTGGAGCTGCAACGCGTCTAGATACTGCTGCAAAACCATCTAACCCGGATCTTACGGCGGCCGGATTCCGCATCGCACTACGATGCTTTTGGACGGTGCTGGAAACTATTGGCTCTGACCATCTTCCAATTGCCATCACAGTGGAGAATGTTATGCCAGCCACACAGTCCCCCCGCCCAGCCGGCCGACTAAACCTCCATAAAGCTAACTGGAAAATCTATGAAACGGAGGTGGAAACACTCCTGGCCGACTACGATGCTTATGGTGGGTCCATTGAACAAGTGACCAGTCAAATGAAAGCGTGATCTATTGGCAACCAATCAGTAAGTTTTTGGGACTGTCACGGGAAATTAGCCGAAGATAATTGGATTGATGTATACGCACCTCATGTTTTGTCATAAACCGGCTAAGAATTTATGTAATTTTGCTAATTTTAAAGGCCCAGATATATTTTCTCGGTAAGTGTTTCTTCGAAAACTTTATATTGCTGTAATCAGAATATTCTGCACATTCTACACATAATTTTACATTTGAAAGTGAATTCGATTATGCTGAGCAAATCCGGGAAAAAGGGAAGGTGTAATAATTGCGGGGGGTCCGCCAGTTATGAATAACCGACAAATAAATTTACCCAGTCATTGTTAAGGCTTAGCATCATCATCATTTATGACTAATATCAGTAGTACATGTTATTTCTGTGCTAGTAGTGTCGCAAAGTCAACTTTTAGTATTTCTTTACTGAAGGCGCAATTGCTGGCTGTATTATTTTGCCAAAACTGTTGGACTTATTCTGTGCAGCGGCATAGAATTCGCTTTTGAACACAAATGCTGATTTTCTGGTGCAATGTATGTAAGTTTTGTGAGTTGAAATCATTCACTAAATAAATAAGATGTAACATACACTTAATGTAGAATTGTAAAGGCAGGCATAAACAACGCAGGGTATGGTCCTTTATTTTCCTGATTAAACTGATTGGACTTTATCAGAGGGGACTAAATTACGTCAGCTGCTCATTTCAGTCGTAAGACTCATTTCTGTCAAACTGTCATTGGACCACATTGTGTAAAATTAACCCTTTGTAGTTTCGCGGCAATCAGAGAAGCCCACTATTTCACATAGCATTAATATGTAGTTACTTATGTAAAAACATGTGTGAAAATTTTCAATATTCTTAAATCTCAAATATGTAGTTATAAAATTGTGCTCACAGTCAAAGATTGTTAAGGGCAACTGCTGACAGTGAAAATAATTCGGTACAAAACAAGCCGAGCCTGTAATTACAGCATTACATGTTAGGTATTTTTTGTTTTTCAGGGCCGCAAATTGACTAAACCCGGCCAATGCCATAAGCTTATGCTATTGCTTATGTACCTTTTTTACCGTAGTAACTGAAAATACAGTACCGACCACATTTACTTGCTATAGACTGCAGAGTGCAGAGTCAAAATCAAGCCGCAATCGGATTCCAAAGTCAAAATGTGAATCCCTATATGTGTATTCTATGACTTGGACTCCGCTTTAACATCTGAGTCAGTTAGAAGTAATTTTGGTTGGTACTTTACTGTACAGGGTACCACACCAATAACTGATCCGTCGCTTACATGCGCACAGAGCTCATAGTAAATAGTTCACGCACGAGCTTATCATGACAAAATAAGCAACCAGCTTCAGACCGGCTTTCGGGGTCATTTGGCAACCACAACAGAAACTTTTGGCCGGGTCTTAGTCAATTACTCAATTATTAAAAAGGAAAATACAGGATACTTTGGACCGTTAAGTTAAACTATGGCCTGCACGGCAAGCGTCAGTGTTATTAACCGTTATCTGGCCTCAGGCTTCGGTCCGGTCGGCAGCACACTACTCCGCCCGTACTACTCAAGTCGTTACTAGGGCCTTCGCATTCTCGAATATTGGGCCCCTACTTATGGCCAGGACTGTATATACGTATGTATGTGGGCACGAGTGAAAACGTTTGTGATCAGCGTTCTACATTCAGCCTCAGCGTTGCTAAATCGCGCACGCACTAAATTTTGCACTCACTGCCGCGGGCCACCATGGCGCTCTCATCTCAGCAAATGAGTGGAAGGAACGATTTTAGTGACTTAAGGTGGTAGTTACGTTTTCGACAGTTTTTATAACGTGCTATAACTTTTGATTGACTCAATGAATTTAATAGCTGTCTTTTTCACGTTAAAGAACTTGACTGAAACTACACTTATGCACATTATCTAGCTTAAATCTGTAACAAGCTAGTCAGCAGACACTATCAAAGTAGTCAAATTTCGTGAATTTTTGCATTTTTCTTATTTTGCTTGTAAAATTGACAGTGTAACTCCAACTAATTTCATTCTTTACACCAACATAGCCAATAACAGGGTGTATTTTAGTGCTAAGTTTGGTGCATTTATATGATGCAGAAAAGAAGTTACAAACCTTTAATTTTGATTTTTTTTCGAATTTTGAAAAATATTCTAATTTTTGAATCTAATTTTTTCACGAAGTAGTCTAATTTGATACAAATAAAAAAATTGACACATCAGAAATTGTCTAAAAAACATGTAAAATCACGCATAAAAAGATTGCAACATCGAGACTTGAGATTTAGTCCACGGAAGTACATTTTTACAGATTTCTGCAATGAAATTTTATGTAACGCAAAATTTAAGCAAACAAAAAATTTTGAAATTTTGGTATAAAATAGACATGTATGTGTGCCAGTTTATCCCAAATTTTGAACAAAATCCTACTAGTAGTTGTTAAGTTTTGCGGACGTTTGTGTAATGTACTTTAGTTCAAAAAGAAATGTTGCATAAATGTGACGTAATCTCAAAAAGTGAAAAGCGGAAGGATAAGTTTTGGCATCTAAATTGAAGGTTCTTGACATGCCCGTGTGTCATTTTTTTCTTTTTTCAATAAACGGTCGTTTTGACTAGTTACTACTTTGGCTTAGCTAAACATAAAATTTACGAAAAATTGTCGTAACTGGCTGAAAAATATTTTCTGTGAAAATTAAAAATGATTGTTTCAAGCTATTTTAGCAAGCCTTTATCTCATAATGACTTATAGTTTCCTAAATTAATATGCGTACTATAAATTATTGATTGAAAATTAACAGCAAGTTGTAAAGTGTTACTCCTGCAAAACTGTCGAAAACGTT
>JASANF010019968.1:0-48615 GCA_030248245.1 Trissonchulus sp. WLG1_4 | reverse complement strand
TTTTATTTTGTATTGTCTACTTTTTCCAAAATCACAAGACTTAAAATTGTTCGTCAGAAAATGCACATGCAGAAAACTGATACACATTAATGTACATACAACTGGTAATTCTGGTCAGTAGGTAAGTTAAACAATATTTTTACAACGTCCAAAGCATTCGTAAGAGTGCTCCACATGTGTCAGATTAAATAGGTTTGCATGTTTAATAGTATTATACTATACCTACTAGCTTTAGTTAACTATTTTTAGTTACTGTTTTAAAAATAGTCAAAAATAGGACTATCATGGAAACTTGATTTTCATCCTACCTGCAATGGAAATTTTACCATCGCACATTGTTTCATTTATTTTAATAATAAAATTTATGGTTAAGATACGCTTTAAGCTTTTTTAACATTCTGTGAATAATTTCATCTCATTACACCTAATCAGCACAAAACAATAAAGTCAGGTTCCTTGCACTATAAAAGCATGGATTTTCAAATTAGGGGTCACATGACTCGATTGCACGTCAAAATACCTCCTATGTTATATTTGATAGCCGTTCTATCATGTAGAAAATTGGTAACGATTCTATCATCATAGTTTAACCCTGTCGCAAGACATTGTCTTTTCAGTCCATGCACTTACCAACTAACTGACTAACTAATAACTAATTAACTAACAAATCAACTAAATAAGTAACTAAATAACTAACTAACTAACTAACTAACTAATGACTAAATAACTGACTAACCGCTATAAACAGACTAGGATATGACATGAGCATCACAACCATTGCATTGTGTTGTACAATTGTAACACTGGTAATTATTTGCACAACCAAGTACTACATAAAATTATTACAATTGTAGCGTTTGTAGTTTTTAGCAAGTTGGCCCCCAAGACAATTTGATTTAAATTTCTTTAAATATTCTTAACTACGTTGTTTTGGAATTGACAGTATGCTTAGATTCGTTCAAATATGCTGAACAGATCACACATCATTCATATGCAACGCCCCCTTGACTTATATCTAAATCAAAACCATACAATAGGTATATATACAAATACATATAATAAGCATAAAAACCACACACAATAAATTAACCAATTATTCATATTAATTATATTAATAATACAATTTAATTATAATATTATTGTCAAGTGAAATATTTAAACGCCAAACCTATGTTTAAGACAAAAGTACCAAAAGCAGGCGCATACCTACAAACAAACCAGGAAAACCCAAGCATAAAGAAATTGTTGAGTCTGATTTAGAAAATTATTAGAAAATTAAAAAGTTTTAACTTTGAGCGACAAAAGTTGGCAAAGGTACTTTTTGAAATGCCTGATGGCATTTATTTACCATACCATACCGTAACTACAAAGTTTAAGATCAACTCTTCTTTCTACAGTTTAACCCAAACATTGCCGAATTTTTCATTGCCATATTGCAAGAATCCAGTCAGCGTTTTATGTTTTGACTAATTTTATACAATTCTCCAAAAATTGACATTTTCAAGATCAAGTTTTTCCTGGAAATTTCAAACTTTCAAAAAGTTTATCGTCAAGCCAGACTTACCCAAAAGGTGTTTATTGCATCCACAGGTTAAGTAGCAGTAGAAATTATCCGATTCGTGACGACTGAAGAAACCCTTTGCGCCTAGATTAATGTTAAGGTCGGCAAATGTAATAACTTTGCCTTGAAAGCATACATCTGCCTCATAAAGCATAGCTCAGTGCTAATGACGAGTGTATAGATAGATGAATAGCCACGCTAGGAACTATTCATAATAAACCAGCGAACACCACACGCTGCTTTACATAAACTTTTGATTAACACTCATGGGGTTTTATGTTCATAAGGCGGTTGCGTGTTGACTTTGACCGATAAGCAAGGCTGTGTTTGTAAGACAATTTAAGATATAGACTAAGGTCCAACAGACTAATCTAAAATCGATATTGCTTCATAATTTGTCCTTTGGTGAATGCAGATAAAAAAAAGATAACTCAGTATATAATTACCTAGAAAAATTGACCACAATTAACATAGCCCGATCTTTAATAGGATTTAGCTTATGATATAATTTATCGTTTAATTAGGATCGATTCATACGTACATCTGCGTATATATTTGTTTAGTTCTCAAAACTTGCCCAGCTTTAGACTTTAAACATTTATATACCATATACGTGATAGCTACAAATAAGGTTTACTCTTGTTTTGAAGAATGGTTCATATCCTGACTATTTACCATCACAAGAAAGAAGCAAATCTGAACATAGCTGTGTTCGACCAATTTTTGGGGCATACAAAAGAAATTCGTTAAGGACAATGACGAATAATTCCCATACTAGCTGATTACGTATAAGATATAAAACTGATTACCTTGGACACCATAACTATAATAAGTCTTGGACCTACAAAGCTTTGACCACAATAAACCACAATAGACAAGATCAGTTGAATTAATGAAGATATTTCATCCGTATAAACGCATATTCTTTAAACGTTTATTTAATTATTTTATTAATATTATTACAAGTTTAGTGCGTCAGGTATGCTAGGCATGTATGTACGCAAAGCAAATATGCGGATCCTCAAGTAGACAACAATTTTGAAAAAGTTTCTGATGAAGTAATATTTCTAGAGAAGACTGCCCCAAAAATTCGGTCATAGGGGAGGAAAGCGGGACCCTCTAGTTACAGTAAACGATTTAAACAGTTAAACGATAACCTAAATTTTAGCCAAAAAATGTCGAAACCAGTGCTTTTTGGCCAAACAATTTGGTAAGTATGGTATGTAACTATATGATTAGAATCGAATACGTATTCGTAGTGTTATGATCGAAATGCTTACTAATGAAATACAACTTTTGTTGTGCTCAAAAAATTTTGAGTTAAAAATTTGAAAAAAGCGACCCCCGTCTGGGCTCGAACCAGCGACCTTAGGGGTGAAACGGCGCAATGCTAACCACTAGACCACGGGGGTTACGACAAAGGTAAGTTAGAATTGGTTTAAGTTAGTTGGTTATTATTATTTAACACAATGGACTGATTCCAAAAATTAAATTTACTTCCACAAGTTCTTCTGCTGAGTAAGAAGTGGTTACCATGTGAGTTCAGAGTGTCAATATTCCGTAGGAAATATTAAACGCGGCCTTTATTTGTGGATAAACTGATTTTTTAATCCCGCTTTTTGTACACATCTACTGCTGAGTTGCTCCACAGACTTGCCGATTACTGATAAACTGTTACTATTTATCAAAACTAAACGAGCAAGCTCGTCTACCGAGTAATGTACTGAGTGAAAAATTATTTTATGACGCTTGAGCTATTTTAACACGAAAAACTGAACGCATGCCGTAATTTTTCAACAAAAGGAATTATATTTTGCCGTCGTTACCAGATTGACGCCGTTAACGAGACTTGTGATAAAAATAATTTTAGTAACTTTATTTTACATTTAAATTGTAATATTACTCTAAGCAGAGGTTAGAGTTTGGATTTGCAAAAATATAAAAAAGTGTGCTCGTCCGGGGATCGAACTTGGGATCTATCGCATACTGAGCGAGAATCAATCCGCTAGACGAACGAGCCGCACGATTCAGAATCAGAAATTCGGCATGACATGATCCAATGTTAGTTAGTGTGCAGTGTACAAATTTATCAGCGTATTAACATTAACAATAAATAAAACATTATTCATTGCGTTTTGCAATCATAAACGTAAAATCAATTATTATCATAAAGTAATAAAATGAGTACAAAAGCTTTACGTATTTTGAAGTACTTTAGGTACATAAGTCATTTCCAAGTTGTGCAATAACAAAACTTTTAGAGTCAATCCTTTAAAGCCCGGTTGGCTCAGATAGTAGATAGTCTTGTATCTACTGAGCATCTGACTACAAATCAGAAGGTCGGTGGTTCGAATCACCCCGGGCTCTTTGTTTTGATTTCGCGATTTCCAGCGTTCTGTCTTGCGAAATTATATTTGTACTCTGAGACCGACCGACCTACCTAACCAGTGTAATTTAACGTAGGAAAATCGACCTACCAGAAATTACATAGGATTTCAGAAATCTGAATATAGTATATACGCGGCCCAGGAGCCGCGTAATAAAAGAATTTAGCTTAGGTACTATAATAATAATGATCAGCGTAACATAGGTATTCGTTTGGTATATTCAACTCGGGTTTATTAAATTTATCATTTTGCTTAGGATAGTTTATATCCTATTATTTATATCCTATTAATTATTTAAACTAAGTATATCAGTCTTTTTAATTACCCCACATATTTTCACTTCTGTCTAACCTATGGTAGATTCGTAAAGTAAGGCTTAAACGTAAAAGTGTTTTCCATAAACAGTAGTAGAAAAATTAGTACAATAACTGATTGACTATAACAATATTAATCTAACCTGTTAGTAGAACAGTGTATAACAGACTGTTAGTTTACCGTATATACATACATTCATACATACCTACATACACTAAATCAATTTTCTTGTCAATGTCTTTGTGTCTCAAAATTTTGCAAGGTTAAAACTAAAAAAATTCTTTGTGAAGTTTCGCAAATAGACTACTGAGGACCTAATACATTCTTAGACTTAATACGTGAAATTAAACATAAATACGTAATACTTAACTTTCCCAACATAATCAACCAACTCTATTTAACAAAATGTTCAACAAAACAAAACAAAATAAACAAAATTTAACAAATGTTGTTAACAAAGCAAAAAGCCTATCAGTGTGAATCCAGTATTAATATTAAATAAAACAAAGATTGAGCAGCTTTGTCAAGCCGCTCTAGCCTGATTGGCTAAGCCAGTTCGTCACCTGTCTACCATCGGTCTCCATGACAACCAGTGATGCTAGTTGTGTTTTGGTTAAGCTTTTCTGTATTGTATATGTAGCTTTCAGTAATTTAGTTATTATTTACAAATATAATGGGTATTATAATGGAGAATTTGTTGAAACTTACTTGGTTTAATTAGGATTTTCAAATTTTAATACTACTACAAGTCAAATTATGAATGTAAACTCATTCTTTGCTTGTTTGCTGTGGACGTATTTGTCTTTGTGTAAGTTTTAACCTATAATGCTAACGTCTGTTTTATTTTTTTAGCGCTTGTATTAGCTACTGGCAGGATTACTCACAGAAATATCTACAGTACCGACCAAAATTACTTGCTACAGACTCTGGAGTCAAAGTTGTAGTCGCTTATAAAATTTTGGATAACTAATTCTGTATTTTAGTTTAGTTCTACTAATAAAAAGTATGCTTACGTACAATGGATGCTCAATGAACGAGTATGACCCACGCTTATGAGCTACTCAGGGACAGATAAAACTACGCAAAGTTTTACTGTTTAAAGTTTAGGTAATACTTTTTTAGCCGTGGTCACCCTCACAAAGTTATCGCAAGCAGCCAATGTGACGAGTAATGTCGGATTGACCTCACCAAAAAAAGAAATATTTCTACTGACCATTAACGTAGAACCCGAAGCTCAAGCTGTGACCTCGTTGCCTAGCAACTATTGGATGCTAGCGGGTGAGATTAATCTTATTCGTATGCTGAGGCTGAACTAGGATGAGATTATGCTCCGAACTTTGATTCATCTAATAGTATCGGATTAGCTTCAGCTTGTTAATTTTTTTAGTTTGGATTCATCTTTTGATTGGTATACTACATATGTATGTAATTTAGGTACTAAGGTCTGACAAAAAAGGTTGCGCCGCATCATTTTTTGCTTGTTGCGCAAAATGGTAAGAGATAGCCCCAACGAAGTAGGCACATTATATTCTTGATTTTCAGAATGAGCTAATTTGTGGACACTGAGTGGACATTGAGTGGACATCACTAACTCATTCGAAACCTCGTATATTGGGCATGAACCTACATTATATCATAAATTTTCTATTTTAGTATGTTTGGTGTACCGTAGCTTTTTCGTCAGAGTGATCAGTAGTGACCTGTGATGGTCACTACAAAATTCTACTCATCCTGAGGATCAAGAATGTACTTTGTTGGGGCTATCTCTTACCATATTTAGCAATAAGCAAAAAACGAAGTGGTGCAACTTTTTTGTCAGACTTTAGATCAATATGACGTAGTGAAACTATTCAATTAATTACATTTACTATGTACTATTTGATTTGAAAAGAATGTATTAGACTGAGTCGAAAGTTATTGAATATACCCGCCTAAACTCTTATTCTAAACGACTTCTCTTAAACTAACAAACATACCTAAGCTTGCAGACCAATATATCAATTACATTTGCTATTTGGTAAATTTGATAAACTGGCATATTCAATAACTGTACTTATATCATACCTGTCTTGAAATAACAGTGCAATAACTAACGACAATAACTAAGTGCACGCTGCTAGATTCACAGCGTGCCGTATAAGTTAGTTATAGCACTGCTGTAGGCGTGCATCTTAGTTATTGCACTGTTATTTCAAAACAGTTATAACATAAGTACATTATAATACTTTGTAGCGTGCACTCAGCAATCATTTGCACTGGCACGTGAAGCCCGCGTGCATAAACTCGTGCGCTGCGCGCACTCGTTTATGCACTTGGAGCTTCACGTAACAGTGCGTATAAATTACTGAGTGCACTCTACATCGTGCTATAACCTACACTTGTAACTCGATTCAGTGTTACGGTAAAGTGCAATAACCCGACTTAGTCAACTTATACTGCACGCTATACTTGAATCGATTTACAAGTCACTTATAGCACTGGTGGTTGTGCTAAAAGTAATTGATACGCATGTGTGAAACCCTCGTGCAGGTGCACTCGTGCGCTTCGCGCACTCGTGCTCCTGCACTCGGAGTTTCACAGAAACATGCGTATAAATCACTTATAGCACGCCAACCAGTGCCATAACCCATACTTGATTTATGTACTTCATAACCCAAGCCCCTTATATCTTACTTCACACTGCTTATTTCTTATTTCTGATTTGTGTGAACTGATTATTGTAGAGCTTCAAGTACCTCGTTGGGTCTCGGAAAAGTCGAGCGCATTTAAGACCAGACTCAAAGAGAATCTGGCGCAGTTGGTCAAATTGGCATTCGAACGACAACAGATCAAACATTTTGGCCACAACGAAAACCATGTCAATACCTCGATCAAATTGTCCGATGTTGAGATTAAGGTTTGGCACAGACAGAAATTATATATGTACATACTTGCTATGCTAAAGACTCAGTTCAGTTGAAATTTTAAACCTGCAGCACAGGAATTTTTTGCGATATCAACTGAGCTAAAACCATGGTTTTAGAAAATCGACGATATTCATAACGATATTTCAATATGTCATATTATGTCAAAGCAATATTTCATAATCAAATTATGTGCTAATCAAGTGAAAACGTAGGTAAAATCATGGTTTTATAAGACTACTTTTGTGAAATACCTACATCCACTTTGTCTAATTTTAGATTAAATACTGAATACTCCAATAATAAATAAAGCAGCAGGAACAAAAACCACAAAAACTTATAGATCGCAATTGTTTAAACGTTTCCGTACTCATTTTAAATTCGAACAATAAATGCTAATAGCTAATAATGAAACAATAACAATATACTTGCGCAGCATTCTGACGCAGTTTCCGCAATGTTTCTAAACGATTTGCGCAACAACTGCATGCAAACTGGGTTCTAAAATACAGTCCGTATTGTTGCAGATTCTAAACATCACTCGCAACGAACTAACCAACGGCGTTCGCGTTCTGTACACGGTGTCTGTGGGGGGCAGGGCAGTCCCGGCCAAAGTGGTTCACGAAGACATGCTCCTGTTACCCCCCGACCAACAAGCCATCTACCTCAGACACCCCATCATAAAGCACACTAGTCAGTTTTATCAAGAGTACATAATAGGACTCATATTATGTACTCTTGGTTTTATTGACACACTGAAGTCTAAGGAAAATGATAGCACAGCTGTTGTACATGAGAATTAGGGCTACGAGACTTGGGGGCCGTGATGTAGTAGGTAGCACTCTTGTCCCCTGCGCGAGCTCACCTGGTTCGATTCCCGGCGCCTTCATTTTTTATTTGTTTCAAAATCAGGGCATACTCTTCTTTTCAACATTGTATGCACTGATAGTGTACTCTTGGTACTGTTAGTATAAATGCAGGAATTCTAATTCTAAAATAGCTTCAGGTACTCAATGGTTGGATTTTTCAATTGTCTACCTTTAACTATAGTCCGCATCGAGCAAAAAAATGCTTTGCGGCTCACCATGACTAGTCGCAGTCAATAATTTCTTACTTTTTATGCTCATATTTTTCATTCGGTACAGTTCAACCATAATTTCGTCACTTTTCGCGAAGGATGAAGCTCGTCGTACACACTTGTGTTTTGGCTTTTAATCCACGAATTTCTTGTGCTTATGTTCTAGGCTACATCCCACCAGAAGAAGCCGAGCGTTCAAAATGGTGGCTGATACTTGTGATATTGGGTGCGGTGTTGGCCATGCTGTTGTGCGGCTGGTGCTGCCTTTTCATCTACTTTAATACTTGCGGTCGTACTGAAGAGGATGAAAGAGTCATTGAGGATAAAGAAGAGATTATCACCACTGCTACTTCCAAGAGTATGTCCCTTTAGTCGCAGCTGTTCAACTGTTTATAGTGGTCGTAGCTTCCGCCTGGTGTTTAAGCATAACGGGCTGGCTAGCTCGCTTTACTCAGATACCTAAGGTAACCTTATGAAAAAAGTTATGTGAAGCATTAAGTCCGATTCATACTTGTGCTTAAGAACACAGGGACAGGGACAACGTTCGGTCCACTGCTGTGAATATGCATTTGAGTTAATTATTTGGATACGGTACAGAAGCTACTTCAACTATCATCACGTGAAAAAGTGCCATATTTGGCTTTGCAGTTTTCATGAAATCACTTAAAAACAAAACGATAGGAACAAGGACACGTAGAAGTGTAAACAGGGCTTTAGACCGTTAGGTTTCCATGGTCTGATGTAATGCAAGTACAGTACTTTGTTGACAACGTAACAGAACTAACTCGAAAGTTGACTATGAGGGTATATATTGATTAGACATATTTCTAAATTGGAATACAGCCTAAACTTGAGCCCTACAGTTCATTAAAAACAGTGTTACGAACAAAGGGACTCGGTTCAACGTTGTCCTTGAGAACATAGGGACTAGGACAGAGACAAATTACTGACAGCTTTATTAAGCACTGATATAATCGTTTCAACAAGTTTTTTGCTTCCAAGCTGATTCTCACCAACACTTTCTTCCAAAAAAAATTTGACCATTTGGCCGGGTGGTTTTCCTGGAATTGCTTTAGGACAAATTGATAAGGACAAGGACAAGTATGAACCGGGCTTAAGGACAAAACCGTAAGGACAAGAAAAAGTAACACACACACAGCCTCAGTATGTATATTGTTTTAGGTGGCGTGGAGGTGACAGAAACAAACGGGCGGCGCCGTTCAATTGTGGCTCCTGCTCCGCTAGCAGCTCCACAAAAGGTGTACCTCAAGGAAGACCAAGCACAGACCGACATTAGCGGACTCACAGACCGCTATGACAGGTATATACTGTAGGTAGAAGCAAGCATAATAAAATAATAGTAAAACTCTTCAAATTATGTACTCTTGGTAGAAGTGATACTGTATACTGTAGTGACAGTACGAAGTCCTTAACCGCAAGTGTTTAGATGTCAGAAGCAATATTACACATATAAAACTGTTTAAAACGGAACTTTTGATAACTGACTGACCAAAATTACTTGCTGCAGACTCCGGAGTCGAGGTGGAGTCAGAGTCATTTTACTCCGGAGTCTGTAACAAGTAACTTTAGTCGGTACTGTACCCTAGATTCCAGTACATAGCATTACGTTAATACAGTATATGTAGCCTGTGTTTTTAGGAATATCCTAAAATTCCACGTACATCACAATTACTTACATATCACAATTTTTGTTTAATGATTTGTTTAACTACTTTCAAATACTTACTTATTTCTTTACTTATTCAACAATCGATGTCATGTTTATATTTGTTCATTTAACTATCTAACTACTTAGGTAATAGCATAGTTCAAAGGAAAGATCTGCCCATAATGCAACTGTAGTAGTACTCTTAGCGCTGACAAGAGTACATGAAAACTTCTGTACATGACACTCTGTCCATTGACGTCTGGGTGAGATATCAGTGAGCCAGAAACAAAGACTGTGTCATACACAACCTATCATGTACTCTCCGTGTCATAATCAACCTATGTTGTCAATTCCAAAACCATCTACTTTTTATTTACCGTTACAATCGCAGCATAGCTACTTTTGGTGACGTGTGAAACTCGGCTACTCTTGTTAGAACAACTAAAATGCGACTGACAGAATTACTTAGGCCCCAGATTCCTTTATCGAACTAAACGGACTTCAACTGACAAGCGTAATTTCATTCCGCAGTTCAAATTAAGTTTTAGGTCAAGTTTACGTTAAAAAAGGCACAAAATTAAGATTTTTTTTCGTATACTGCATTATTTCAGTCGAATGCAAACTTACACTATCTTTTCTGCGAAAAAATATTTACCATTCCCTCTTTAACAATGACTGCAAGTATACGTACATAGTAGAGTTCTGAATTATTTAATGGCATTTGCAAAATCAAAGCATAAATTTAAAACCGTTTAGTTGTATTAAAATGTATTTGTTTAGTCCGGTAAAGGAATGGGCCCTTTTACTGTGGACTCAAAACTTACGGCAGTAGTTCGCTTTGGTTTCTTGCATGAAGTGTATCGTTGACTGTGATTCCCTGAGAAATAGCCCGATCCAATTTCTTCCATAAAAGCATGAAATCAGCAAACATCTGAAATAGACACAGGTTTCGATGGAAACATACATTTGTGATCATTACTACGGTTGTACCCCTTTCATGCCCTGAGGATCATATGAGACACCACAAGATGAACTACAAAATGTGGGGCTATAAAACTTGACTAGTTTGTTCTAGTCAACGGATTTTCGACCTTTTGTTAGAATTGTAGACCTTTGCAATTTACACCATGTGGTAACTTTTAGTCCTACTGCCACAGAACTAAACCTATGCTTAATTAAGCAATGTTCAAATTTGACTGTTTTTTATCGCAAAAGTAGCATTTTTTGTAGGGTCACATTATGAAACTCGATTGCGACTCCATCAGTCAGCTTTTTGTGCATCAGATATGTAAAACGGCTGATGTAATTTTTGTTCCTTCTAGAGAAGGAACTATTGTTTTGAAACAAACTGCTCACAGCGTTAAATGCTGCTGAGCAGGCTGCATAGTCAATATGTTTTGTGTGTATTTTCAGCTTGGGAGCTGCCTGCTTTTTTTGGCTGCGTATATGCATGAAAATCAATAATCGATGTATGTAGTGTTGTAATAATGTAGTACACATTGCAAATAACTCGGCCCTGTAATGTTTCACCAGCAGTATATAAGTACCGCTGAAAAACATTGTTTATAGCTTCTTAGAGCTCTTATGCTCAGATCTAGGCGTAGCTTTCGAACCCAATGGTTCATTGCAGCACGATGCTTAACATCCTGAAGCAATATTTTTGTACGTAAATTAGTTAAATTAGGTAGTAGTTGAGTAGGGGAGTCATTGTACGCCGGTACCTATGAAAATAATATGTAGATGAAAGGTAGACACTTGGAGAAGGAACCTTGCCTCTTTTGGGGCCTACTTGTTTTATAGCATTCAATTACGGCTATATCAATGATTAAACGATTGCTGTGATAATAGTAGAATCTGTGGTATATATGTACTTTGTACATACATGCATGCCTGAGCGTTGGCACAATTTTTTCACATAATCTCCACTTTGAGTGCTTATAACTCAAAAACTGTGCGTTCTAGACCCTTAATTGGCTGACTGGTTTGTTCACCATGTATTTCTTCATCAAATGGCGGCATCGCATTTTTTTCTCGAACAATCACCAAAAACATAGAAGGTATCAGAATGACGGAAAATACTCTGGTCGTTAAACAGATATACACAGCTTCTGTTGGGAAAATCTATGTGCAGTAGATTTGTTATTTCGACTCAGTTTTAACAATTTTTTCTGGAATATTGACACTCAGACTCACTCCCACTCACAATGTAACCACTTCTCATTCAATACAAGAGCTTGTTATTATCGCAAACAAGGTATAGAAGACTTAATCATCACTAAAAACCTACCAATAGTCTGGTTTGGCATTAGGATTTCTACATGCAACATTACAAAACAAAATCTCTATGTACCTACATATCTGTGGGGGCAACTTTTTTCTCAGCCAACTTCTAATTATAAATATTTAATAATAAAAAGTGTGCATACGAAATTACGGTAATGAGTTGTCTTAATAGAATCTCTAAATTACAAAAACATTTTCTTTCCTTTTGTCCAAATTATGACCGCAAGGTTTATCCAAAATTGGTGTTTCACTATCAAGTAAATGCATATGTAGACGAATGCGCTAAAGAGTTTATGTTTGAAAAGTTTGCAACAATGTTAATGTAGCTACTGCAGATTTACGATAAAAAATTTCAGGACCACAACAAAAATTTAGGTCATACCTATCCGAAATTTAAAATAAATGATACTACAACTGCATCTAAACTAAACTGAGACCAAAAATTACTGTACCCTGAGACTGAAAACTTTGGCCAGATGTTCGCGACATCTTGCTGTAACCTCCATAATTATGATTGAATTTTGTTTCTGTCATAGTGTAGCACGTGTTTCATTTCCTTGAGGGTCCAAACTTCTTTTGGCATTAATATCGCCCCAGTAGCTCAAATGGTAGAGCGCTGACCTGCAGATCCAGAAATGGTTGGTTCGAATCCCTCGTGTATCACTTTGATGCTGATGCTGTCTTTCTTTATGTAAGAATCCCCTCTCTTTTTTCTTGGCAATAGAGCGGTCAGAAATTTTAACCCACTGTTATATGAAGCCCCAAGGGCATGAAAAAGTGCTTAGGTAATGCATGACAGTTTAATTGTGCACTATTTGGGCATAAGTTTAGTTTTATAACTGTGTTATAATTAATCAACTAAACCCACACCAATAATATATGTAATATAATATTTTAACACATGTAGCTAAAGCCTTTATTTCAGTTGCCATTCCTTTCACTTCTTTAAAAATTTTTTAAATTTTTTCTTTTTAAAGTTTCATATCATTTTATGTATTTTAAAGTTTTTTGTTTAGGGGAGGCTTGGAAGGAATTTTGGGCATAAGTGACCAATACAGACATTTCGAAAATACTCAAACAATCAGAGAAGAAATCAGAACTGTCAGCAGACCTCATGGTAAGTCAATAACGCAATTGCGCTAAACTGGGATAGAATAACGCAATTGCGCTGGACTGGGATATAATAATGCAATTGCGCTAAACCTGGATAGAATAACGCAATCGCGCTGAACTGGAATAGAATAGGGAATGCAATTGCGCTAAAATAAGAGAGAATAACGCAAAATTGCGCTAAACTGGGATAGAATAACGGAATCGCGCTGAACTGGAATAGAATAATGCAATTGCACTAAAATAAGAGAGAATACGCAATTGCGCTAAACTGGGATAGAATAACGGAATTGCGCTGAACTGGAATAGAATAATGCAATTGCGCTAAAATAAGAGAGACTACGCAATTGCGCTAAACTGGGATAGAATAACGGAATTGCGCTGAACTGGAATAGAATAATGCAATTGCGCTAAAATAAGAGAGACTACGCAATTGCGCTAAACTGGGATAGAATAACGGAATTGCGCTGAACTGGAATAGAATAATGCAATTGCGCTAAAATGCAAGGAAAGAGAGACTACGCAATTGCGCTAAACTGGGATAGAATAACGGAATTGCGCTGAACTGGAATAGAATAATGCAATTGCGCTAAAATAAGAGAGACTACGCAATTGCGCTAAACTGGGATAGAATAACGCAATTGCGCTGAACTGGAATAGAATAATGCAATTGCGCTAAAATAAGAGAGAATACGCAATTGCGCTAAACTGGGATAGAATAACGCAATTGCGCTGAACTGGAATAGAATAATGCAATTGCGCTAAAATAAGAGAGAATACGCAATTGCGCTAAACTGGGATAGAATAACGCAATTGCGCTGAACTGGAATAGAATAATGCAATTGCGCTAAAATAAGAGAGACTACGCAATTGCGCTAAACTGGGATAGAATAACGGAATTGCGCTGAAGGTAGAATAATGCAATTGCACTAAAATAAGAGAGAATACGCAATTGCGCTAAACTGGGATGTGGTTGCGCTGTGGTGTGCAATTGCACTAAAATAAGAGAGAGAATACGCAATTGCGCTAAACTGGGATAGAATAACGGAATTGCGCTGAACTGGAATAGAATAATGCAATTGCGCTAAAATAAGAGAGATTGCGCTAAACGATAATAAGCAATTGCGCTAAACTGGGATAGAATAATGCAATTGCACTAAAATAAGCAAGCGCAAAGGGATAGAATAACGGAATTGCGCTGAACTGGAATAGAATAATGCAATTGCGCTAAAATAAGAGAGACTACGCAATTGCGCTAAACTGGGATAGAATAACGGAATTGCGCTGAACTGGAATAGAATAATGCAATTGCGCTAAAATAAGAGAGACTACGCAATTGCGCTAAACTGGGATAGAATAACGGAATTGCGCTGAACTGGAATAGAATAATGCAATTGCGCTAAAATAAGAGAGAATACGCAATTGCGCTAAACTGGGATAGAATAACGGAATTGCGCTGAACTGGAATAGAATAATGCAATTGCGCTAAAATAAGAGAGACTACGCAATTGCGCTAAACTGGGATAGAATAACGGAATTGCGCTGAACTGGAATAGAATAATGCAATTGCGCTAAAATAAGAGAGACTACGCAATTGCGCTAAACTGGGATAGAATAACGGAATTGCGCTGAACTGGAATAGAATAATGCAATTGCACTAAAATAAGAGAGACTACGCAATTGCGCTAAACTGGGATAGAATAACGGAATTGCGCTGAACTGGAATAGAATAATGCAATTGCACTAAAATAAGAGAGAATACGCAATTGCGCTAAACTGGGATAGAATAACGGAATTGCGCTGAACTGGAATAGAATAATGCAATTGCGCTAAAATAAGAGAGACTACGCAATTGCGCTAAACTGGGATAGAATAACGGAATTGCGCTGAACTGGAATAGAATAATGCAATTGCGCTAAAATAAGAGAGACTACGCAATTGCGCTAAACTGGGATAGAATAACGCAATTGCGCTGAACTGGAATAGAATAATGCAATTGCGCTAAAATAAGAGAGAATACGCAATTGCGCTAAACTGGGATAGAATAACGCAATTGCGCTGAACTGGAATAGAATAATGCAATTGCGCTAAAATAAGAGAGAATAACGCAATTGCGCTGAACTGGGATAAAATAATGCAATTGCGCTGAACTGGAATAGAATAATGCAATTGCGCTAAAATAAGAGAGAATAACGCAATTGCGCTGAACTGGGATAAAATAATGCAATTGCGCTAAACTGGGATAGAATAACGGAATTGCGCTGAACTGGAATAGAATAATGCAATTGCGCTAAAATAAGAGAGACTACGCAATTGCGCTAAACTGGGATAGAATAACGGAATTGCGCTGAACTGGAATAGAATAATGCAATTGCACTAAAATAAGAGAGACTACGCAATTGCGCTAAACTGGGATAGAATAACGGAATTGCGCTGAACTGGAATAGAATAATGCAATTGCACTAAAATAAGAGAGAATACGCAATTGCGCTAAACTGGGATAGAATAACGGAATTGCGCTGAACTGGAATAGAATAATGCAATTGCGCTAAAATAAGAGAGACTACGCAATTGCGCTAAACTGGGATAGAATAACGGAATTGCGCTGAACTGGAATAGAATAATGCAATTGCGCTAAAATAAGAGAGACTACGCAATTGCGCTAAACTGGGATAGAATAACGGAATTGCGCTGAACTGGAATAGAATAATGCAATTGCGCTAAAATAAGAGAGAATAACGCAATTGCGCTGAACTGGGATAAAATAATGCAATTGCGCTGAACTGGAATAGAATAATGCAATTGCGCTAAAATAAGAGAGACTACGCAATTGCGCTAAACTGGGATAGAATAACGGAATTGCGCTGAACTGGAATAGAATAATGCAATTGCGCTAAAATAAGAGAGACTACGCAATTGCGCTAAACTGGGATAGAATAACGGAATTGCGCTGAACTGGAATAGAATAATGCAATTGCACTAAAATAAGAGAGACTACGCAATTGCGCTAAACTGGGATAGAATAACGGAATTGCGCTGAACTGGAATAGAATAATGCAATTGCACTAAAATAAGAGAGAATACGCAATTGCGCTAAACTGGGATAGAATAACGGAATTGCGCTGAACTGGAATAGAATAATGCAATTGCGCTAAAATAAGAGAGACTACGCAATTGCGCTAAACTGGGATAGAATAACGGAATTGCGCTGAACTGGAATAGAATAATGCAATTGCGCTAAAATAAGAGAGACTACGCAATTGCGCTAAACTGGGATAGAATAACGCAATTGCGCTGAACTGGAATAGAATAATGCAATTGCGCTAAAATAAGAGAGAATACGCAATTGCGCTAAACTGGGATAGAATAACGCAATTGCGCTGAACTGGAATAGAATAATGCAATTGCGCTAAAATAAGAGAGAATAACGCAATTGCGCTGAACTGGGATAAAATAATGCAATTGCGCTGAACTGGAATAGAATAATGCAATTGCGCTAAAATAAGAGAGAATAACGCAATTGCGCTGAACTGGGATAAAATAATGCAATTGCGCTAAACTGGGATAGAATAACGGAATTGCGCTGAACTGGAATAGAATAATGCAATTGCGCTAAAATAAGAGAGAATACGCAATTGCGCTAAACTGGGATAAAATAATGCAATTGCGCTAAACTGGGATAGAATAACGGAATTGCGCTGAGCTGGAATAGAATAATGCAATTGCGCTAAAATAAGAGAGACTACGCAATTGCGCTAAACTGGGATAGAATAACGCAATTGCGCTGAACTGGAATAGAATAATGCAATTGCGCTAAAATAAGAGAGAATACGCAATTGCGCTAAACTGGGATAGAATAACGGAATTGCGCTGAACTGGAATAGAATAATGCAATTGCGCTAAAATAAGAGAGAATAACGCAATTGCGCTGAACTGGGATAAAATAATGCAATTGCGCTAAACCGGGATAGAATAACGCAATTGCGCTTAACGGAGTTAGAATAACGCAATTGCGCTAACCAGAAACAATGAAGCTTTTAAATCTGTTGACTTGGCAGTCTAAGTAAACTGAAAGTGAAAAACTTACAGTCTAAATTTAAAAAAAACATATATTTTAATAGGCACAAAGTTTTCCAGTGTTCGTCAGTTTATTCAAAATTAAAAATTTTATTGAAAAAGTTATATTATGAGTTAAAACTGATAGCATAAACGATTTTTTTAAATTTTAGGATTCTTCGACGGTCAACTACTAAGAATACCTGGTATGTTTGCGTACTGTAATTTTTGCATTACATGTAGATTCTTGTGATTGTATAAATTAGTGTAACTATGTTGTCCACTAATCAGTATACAGTACCGATCAGAAGTAACTACCCATGATGCTGCAGTCAGCATTATTGTACGAGCCATAGCGTCACTGACTGCAGTCATTGCATTGACGTCACAGATACAATGCATTGGAAAATTTTATTTGGCATATTGAATTTCATTAAGTAGCTCCGAAGTCAAAGTCAGTCACTGCGGAATCGCATTCACTCGATCCAACCCGAGAAAAATTAAAACCCGACCGAACCCTACTTCTTGTCAAGCTGCTATACAAACTCTCAAACACTGTTCTTGTCACATTTTTGTTAGTTTTTCGAGACTTATAATTTGCATTATGATATTTTACAATGTTTTGAGAAACATAAAGTAGATAATTTTGGCTAGAATATCACAAAAAAGCTGGCTATAATTTTACAGTAATTAAATACACGAGACGGCTCAACCAGGAGAGCTTGAGAAAATGGTCCTAGTGAACCCTTTCCTTCATGAATTTTTCTAACTTGCACTAAGTCAAAGCTGTGGCCGGGATTTGATCCGCTGCCACACACTGGGCATGCTTCCTAGTGACAACTTTGTGGCAGCACTGTCACGCCAGACCACTCGGCCACCAGCTCGCTTCACTCGGATACCTAAGGTATCCTCATGAAGGACATGATTTTGTGAAACATCAGGCCGACAGGTGTCACTAGTAGGAGAACTGCTAATTGTTGCTCTGAAGCAACATTATGAATGAAAGGGTTAAGTTAATGGTCAAACTTGAGGACTTATATTCAGAGTTTTTCACCCGAACTCACCCGTTGCACCCGCGGGTCGGGAAATATCAACCCGATCCGACCCAATTCCGAGTAGTAGTAGTAGTAGTAGTAGTATAACAAGTAGTTCCGGCAACTATGGCATATGTTTAGTCAAAGTTTCAAATTTAGTTTGAATTTCAGGTATAGTCCCACTTTGCACCCTAATAGTCAGGGGATTATCTTTTTCGTTTCACTTTGCACCCTGACAATTTCAATTTGCAACCTTGTTTACTTTAAACTCTATGGTCAGTAGCATACAATATACAATATATATACATGTATAAGAGACGGGAATGGGGGGGCCCACACTGCCAGAATCTAACAGTTGGGAGGGGGAGGGTCCCGAAAATTTGGGCAAAACTGAGTAAAAATGGCACTTTTTCGATAAAATTAATTTAATTTAACAAATTAATAATGTAAGCATTTATATAATAATTTAGATATTTTGGTAGATATTGCGTGTAAGCGTACACAAAACACAGGATTTTACCCCGCCCCTCCCTACCCCTAAGCGCTATTTACACTACTATTGTGCCCAGCTAAAAACACCCCGCCACCGACCCCGCCCCCCCCCCCATCTTTAGTGACAAAATATCAGCAACAGCTGCTGAGTTTAATGTCAACAAAAAGGTTGCAAAGTGGAATCGTCAGGGTGCAAAGTGAAATACAATCGAATTTCACAATTAAAAGTGGCAGCATCTTAATGTCAGATTATGATGCAGTACCGAGCTAATACCAAACAGATTTAGTTTTCCCAGATTTTTCGGCAGCGCTTATTCTCAGATGAGATTATCAAAAAGAGTAATCTACCTCAAATGTAGTAAAAAATTGCATCCTGACAAAATTGGCATTTTTCAATCAAGTCTTAATCTAAGACATAATTGGGAAACTGAGACAATAAGATTCAAAGTAGTACATACAGTCGGTTTCAAATGAAAATAGATTCTAGGCGTCGGGATTAGTGATGAAATCGGACGCGTCGGATGATGTCATCCGACGCGTCGGGTGATGTCATCCGACGCGTCGGGTGATGTCATCCGACGCGTCGGGTGATGTCATCCGACGCCCTCGGTTATGCAATCCGACGCCTAGAGTTTTGCCAACCAGTGATTAATTAGCTGTCAAAATTCAGGCCTAAAGTTTTGAATAGGGGTGGCTTCTTCAGTGCAAATTATGAATGCTACCTTATTTTATTGTTTAGTTTCTTTAACTAATAAAAATCAGAATTCAGTAGATAACATTACCTTATATTTCAAGAAAACAGCTATTAATCAACATATGAAAATAAACTATAAAAATTTCGCATAACTCTTTGAGGAGTCACCCTCATAAATTTTTCCTGCAAGCTCTCTAATTTCCAACTCTATGATGCAATCCGACGCCCAGCCAGGCCCGTCGGATGATGTCATCCGACGGCCTCGGTGATGAAACCCGACGCGTCGGATGATGTCATCCGACGCGACGGATGATGTCACCCGACGCGACGGATGCTGCAATCCGACGCGTCGGATGATGAAATGGCGTCGGGCAAATCCATTTTCATTTGAAAATGACTGTATATATTGATTAACCCTTTTTGTCCTGTTGGTGTTCCTAAACAACTATCAGATCGCAATTGCATAGTTTCGGAGCCTCGAAACTTGGCGGACTGATGTTTCACTGTTCATGAGGACACCTTACAGTACCCACCAAAATTACTTGCTACAGACTCCGGAGTCAAGGCGGAGTCAGAGTCACTTGACTCCGGAGTCGCAGATTTATAAGTTATATAATACCGTATTACCTCTCGTTGACTCCGGAATCAAGTTACTCCGACTCCGCTTTGACTCCGGTGTCCGTAGCAAACAATTTTGGTGGGTACTATAAGGTTTGCTCATGAACATGTCGGTTGGATGGTATAATATGAGCCGGCGATCTAGGGCTATGCACGCTAAGTAGGCTGGATGTGTAACTTGGGGTCTTATCCAAAATTGGATTTATCGGATTAGATTTAACTTTATTTCGTCCATAACGCAGCGTCAATTAGACGTAAATTACTGAAACTTGAAACATATCGAAATAATGTAGGTAAGCCATGTAGGGCGAAATTTCAGCCGGCTATTTTAATTTTGTGCTGTGTTATAAGCAAAATTAATTTAAATCTAATCCGTTAAATCCAATTTTGGATAAGGCCCTTGGCGTCTGAAGCAAGGCAAGCGGTCAGTGATGGTTCAAAACCCAGTCAAAGCTTAACTCGGTGTAAAAATACAAAAATCAGGATAGGTACTAGGGTTAACATTCTCCACAAACACCGAAAAAAACTAGCTTTTGGTGTTGCGTTCAAGTTTAACTGCGAAAACTTACCAGATATTCAAAAATACAGTTCCATAATTTTGGAATCTACAAAACTAATCCTCTGTTTGTCCTGTCCTAACAGTTACGTCCGTCTTCGTTCGGAGGTTCAAAATAGCATTTTAAATATGATTTTATACCAGTAAATTAACTGCTTTAATCCGGTAACCGGATCAGTCCAACTGCAGTACCGACCGACAATTACTTGCTACAGACTCCGGAGTCGTAGTCACTTGATTCGGGAATCAAAGTAATACATACTGTGACTCTGGAATTAAGTCACTCCGACTCAGCTTTGATTTTGGAAGCTGTAGCAAGAATTTTCGGCGGTACTGTACAATTACTTATCAACCTGTGTGAGACCGAATTGAGGGTATATAGTAGCCGTTGTGTCAATATATTACAGTGGGATAAGTGAATTATTTTCGGGTTGAACTAGAGCCTTAGCACCAACCTAATTTCAACGCCATCCTAAATAACCCAGGGAATTTCCCCAAATGCTTGCAAAATGAAGCCCCAAACATTTTTTCATGACAAATTAGAAATTTCCATATTCTTCATTTCTTTCTTTCCTTCTTTCGGCACAGACGAAAGTTCAGTGTACTGACAAAAAGTCAGGAGTAAAATATATAGTATTAATATTTATTACCCACAGACACGCATATTTGAGATTGCCATTTGCATGATAATCATTCACACAAAAAGCAAAATGTTGGTATCGTGTCATGAAAGCGAAAGGTTGGTGATTTGAGTCAAAGAAAAATATCTGTGTCGTCAGTTTTTTAGTTTTTCTTTTAAAACAGTTATAAATTTCCAAAAACGTTTGCTCTGATTCGTTGGATAGAATAATGTAGCTACCTAATTCTGAACCTTAACTTATTTCGCATAAATCAACTTAGACTAAGCTACCTATGTACAAAATTATTAAGCCACAATGTTTTTTTCGATTTTAGCTATTTAACTTTTACTGCAACCAGTGCAAAAAAGGCATGGGGTTCCCCTTTTGGTCGACCCCCCTCGTTTTTGAAAGGGCGCAAGGGTAAGTTTCGATGGGGCTAGCGGACAAAAAGGCGAATTTTTAAGCAAAAATTAAAATTTCTTGTTGTTTCAGGGTTTTGTTTCACAAAATTTCTCTAGATGCTGCGTAACCAAACCCTGCGCTGTTACTAGCAATGGATATAACGCTCTTCTTTAGACGATTCGGCCAATCCAAATTGAATGTAGTAGTGTAACTGACTTAAAAAAAATTAAAAAATCGTGGACCTTTTATGATGCCACCCTCAGACCACCACATGTAATCTAGTATTTATTTCATTGTAACCCAAAGGAATGGCAAAAACATGACCCTTTTTCTCTAAAAAGTCTTAGCTACGGCTCTAAACTCAAACACAAACTGTTTCGGGTTAAGAAATGAAAAAATTACTGTCGTCTGACATGAAATTGTAAAAAATCTCCTGTGCCGAGATTGTAACTTGCGATAGTAAAAAACCCGGGACAACTGTTTGGAAGCAACGTTGTTTTTTTGCACAGAGCGGTACGACAAGCCATGTATGCATGAAATACAGACTCGAAATGGCCATTAATATCAAGACGCCTCAGCCAACAGCAGTTAGTATGTAATATATAACAATGTAAACAGCATTTAAATTAGTGACAAAGTTTTGGGGGATAGATTTTTTGCGGGAGTAACGTCTGCTGCTCTGCATATAAGTCCGGCTGTCTGAGAAACACAAAATTCAATTTACACTTTTCCTACCTCCCTGGTGGCTGGCTTTATGCCTCGTCTCAAAAACTTGCACGGGGAATGTTTCTTGGGCCGGGTCGTGACACAAGACAGCCTTGCAAGAAATTGGAAAAGGACTTTCTCACTATTAATGAGCAAAAAATGCTTCCATTTCATCAAACTTTTGTCTAATCGACCTTTGACCTCCCTCATCTGTCTAAATTCCGCCCAGAAAAGCCTAGGCGCTCTGCTGTATAAGACTTGGCAGGCCGTTTTATGCTGGTGGTGACAAATTGGTTTTTAAAACAAGATAAACTATTGCATAAATGTGGCTTGTTTGAGTTGATTTTCGGAATTTAAGGTTGAGCATGCTCTTCTGCTGAGTGAGCAGTGGTCACATTGTGAGGCTTGAGTGTCAATATTCCACAGGAAATATTCAACGCGACTATTATTTTTAGATAAGATATGTTGGGTACATTGCGCTGCTCACATTCCTGCTAATTAGCTCAAAGGCTGTCTTAAGACAAAAATTCATAAACTTTCAAATACGAAGGCTTATTTAAAAAACTACTAAATCAGAAATGAAAAAATTACATTGGCATTTTAAAGAGATAATCCCACCGAGATTCAAACTCGGTTCCTTCTACCCAAAGTCTTGAGCGCTTACCACCGCACCACGAGACCTCACTGTAACACCCTCATTGAAAATCCATAAGGTGAACTTTCACCCTTTGGCCTTTGGGTGACAAATTACCAAGGTCATAAACAAAAGAAGTTTATATGAATGTTGACATCAGATAGCAGATACTTTTGATCTGTGCTAATATCTCTGCTTTATTACGCGGCGGCTACGGCGGCCACAGCCGCATCGTATATACTATAGTGCAATCGGTTACTATGATTGCATGCAGTTGTAATGTAAAACTGCTGCCAGGTTTTGGTAATACACACTTTGTGTGGGTGTGTGTGTTGGATCGTGTACCGTATTCTGCGACGGGCTATTCTGCAACACCATTTCTGTGAGCGTGTGTGTGTCGCGTTATGCATCTATGTATGCAACTAGCGTCTGGAAAGTTCGACAGTGTTGTTAGTAAACCTGATACAAAAATGTTTCGTAAATTGTTTATTATGGCGTCGAAACCAGGATAAGGCGGACTAAAATCTTACAGCCAACCATGACATGGTTCGGCTATGGACGTCACTGCACTTAATGACATCGCTGCCTATTTATTTTTTTCTAATGGTAACTTTACACCATTAGTTACTGGCGGCCAAAAACGTGATTAACGGAAGAATGGATTAAAAATTTTGTCATTGTCACAAGCAGGTCACAACCAAACCTGTCTAAAAAACAAATTTAACTCTACTCGCAATACTTGCTTGTTAACTTTTTAAATGGCAAAAAATCATGCCACAAAACTATGTACAAATAGTTATAAAATGACTGTATAGATATGTTTTTTGCAGTGTTTTATTAATAATTTGGCTTAAATTGACAAAAAATTACAAATTGTTTAACTTTTGACTTAAAACTTTAGGTATTAATAAAATTTTACATCTCCATGAAAACTTCTATAAGCATTTTTTGCAAAGTATTTTTTACTCAAATGTGTAGGTATCACATTGTTTTGTGTATTCCATGCATTGAATGAGCTGCATATGTTTAGCATATAGATAATATAAAACCGCTAATTACATATAGTACATAAGTATTAATTATATATAGTAAAGATAGTATATATACCGCTAATTAATACAAAGTCATTAAATTCCTTCTAACTGGCTAAACTCTAGTTTATGGTTAGTAAACTTTAATGGGGCGACTCCCGTTGGGGCAGTGAACCTAATTTGTTGAACAAGAACCTTCCTGTTTTTCAGGATATTATAGCCACTAAAATGGACAATAAAATGATTATGACTGTTTTATCTTGGCAATTCTGTGAATTCATATACTCTAGTTTAAAGCTAACCGCCCAAGTATGTATAATGAAACTTGGAATTTTTTTGAAAACTGGAAATACCTGAAACAAAGCGTCAAAATCAAAATTTAAAATGGAAAACTTTCATCAAATTTAAAAAAACGGAGGATTAGATTTGAAAATCAATAATTTTTGTAATAATTTTGATAATTGATATTTAAACATTTATTTTGCGCGTGTCACGGAAAGAAGAAATTGTGATTTTGATTATGAAATTTAATAAACAATAACCGTATTTTTCTTATTACATTCTTTTTATCAATTTCTATGACTATGCTTACCCAGAAATGTCAGTCCGAACATTTAATAATTCAATTTAATAATAACTATTATTTAGTAGTTTAATAACATAATTTAACCTGTCACCCTCAGAGATTTACACAGCTCTGATTTCAGTTGTTATTATTTATTATTCTTTTATATTTATGTTATTTTTGTTCCAGATGCCCGGGAAGTGGGCGTAAGCGCGGCTATTCGGTCGCCATTGCCTCAAGACAACACTCCGAGAGATGAATCGCGTAAAACATCCTATCAGGTTGGGGCGGTTTGCAAAATAGACCACATTTTGCTAGATTAGCCAGTTTGTTTTAGTCAGTTAGGCCACAGTAAGCCTTAATGGACGAACAGGTTAACGTATATTTTAACAACGCAGTGACACAAATTGCATTTGGGATTAGGCCAGGTTCACACAGAGATGCTTTTTACTTAATACTTTTTTACTTTATACTTTTACTTAAGGGGGTAATTGCGTTTTTAGGTGTTTTTTTGAAAGGCCATAGCTCAGCGTTTACAAGTTCAAATCACAAGCGGTCTTTTGCATTAGGTAGAACAATATCATTCCTAAATGTATGCCATGTATTGAAATTTAACCTGTGATTTTGTTTCCAGTATAAGCGACTAAAGAAAGGTCCTTTCCAAAATGTTACAATTTTTTACAAAAAGTTTGTGCCACAGCTCTGAATCATACGATTACCTGTTGGGGCTAAAAGTTGGTAAGGTTTTTGACATGTTTAAAATTCCCAGGCATGTCCCCCACTTTTTTAATAACTAGTCAATTTACTGAGAAAATAGCTGAAAAGCAAACGCACCGAAAATTTAAGATATTTTCTTGTAATTAATACCCTCTAAAAATGTCCAGAGGTGAAATTTCGAAAAAGTGAGAGACATGCCTGGGGATTTTGATCTTTACAGTACTGTCCCAAAAATTTATGCTCAGGCGTCACTTATAACTTGAGTACTGGTGGCGCAAAGTTTACATAGAAATCACAAAAACCACGAAAACGCAACTACCACCTTAAACAACAGTATTCCAAGTATGCCACACAGCATTGCTTTTGACTTTTGTAAGGCTTTCGATTGCCTGGCTTTGGCGCAGTTGTATGTCAAAAACCAACTCTAACCAATAATAAAAATGACGCTCCATAGGCGGAGCTTCTGTTGTAACATTATGACTGACTAGAAAGCTTGAGTGAGGTAAAATCCATTTCGTCTTGTACTTGAGCGCTAAAATAAAAAGCAAGAAATAAGTCTGTTTGAACCGCGTCTAAATTTCACGGCAATAATTACTTGAGGCTCGGTCTTACCAGTTATATACCAGTATAATATATATATATATGTATATATATAAATATATATATATATATATATATATATATATATATATATATCTGGAACTTGGTAACATTCTATTCCATAAGAATAAATGAAATAAATTAAATATGAAATTATAAAAAAATATCGGTGTTTAACTATTTTTTTACTAGGAATTGATCCCGCCTCGAATTTCCACTGCTTCTTCTCCCATGGGGCCATCGCCCAATTTCGGTAAGTCCATTGACATGCTTAAACTTAAAACTTACAGCTATGTACTCATTTCTTAAAAAGTGGACAAAACTTAAATTCAACGAAGTCATAAAAAGACCATAAAATTGCAAGTATATCTGGTATCGGACATAATCTGACATGCATGATCAAATGTATCTTGAAACGGGAACTTATTTAGCTATTCAGAACCTAAATCAGAAACAGAAATCAGCCGATCTAAAACATGTAAATCAGGTTTAAGCTAAACCAGTTTCAGATCAAGTGCAGTCAGCCGATCTGAGCCACTTAATTTTTGTTTAACCTAAACCAGTTTCAGGTCAAGTCCAGCCTGAGCCAGCAGTCAGCCGAACCCCGACGGCGCCAGTTCACCAGCCGCTGGACCTGCGAGCCGAGCTGGGATTCGATCCGGGGCCCCTGCTGCCACCCTGGTCACACCACACCGCCGCAGACAGTGTGCATCAGTTGTTCTCCACTGGACAGGTATTGACAGCAGGGTGCTTTTGTTAGTAGAGAAGGAACTATTGTTTTTGAAAATTAACAATGGACAGCACAAAATCGGATTAATTGACGATTGGCTTAAACCGATTTAGCTTGGGCTTATTGTCTAAATTACGCTCATGCCCGCTGCTCCAATGAAATTTAACGCAGTTGGGGTTGAAGACTTGAACGCTGCGATTTAGCTGAGATTCAATTAAGCCTATTTATGATTGTAGCTCATCTGCAGCTCAGACTTAGATAACTTAATTACGCTAACATAATTTTTTAATTTTTAATCAAACTATTATTTTTATTTCATTATTTTATATATTTTTATTCAAACTGATACTTTACTCCTTCGGCACTAATTGGCATTTAAACAGACCTGCTCAATGCAAAATAGTGCAAAACTTGACGATTAACACCCAAATTTATTAAAAAGAGAAAATATTAGGTAAAAGCATAACCGCTGTGCTCTTGATGGCTTTTCTTAATCAAGCTCCGACAACTTCTGGGATGTTCTTGCAAACACTAAAATCGCTTTCGAGCGAAGCTTTCATTGCCACCATGGCTTTGTCGAAACATTCATCGTATGCGGTAGTGTCACCTTCCTCACATCTAAATTAGCTATGGTTAAGTATGCTTCACAGACAAAATGGACATTATATGTATGTACTCCTTTGGATTACTATATTAAAATTTTTATCATTTTTTATAAACATGATAGTAACTAAGAGTTCTAAACTGAAAAACAAATTTTCAAAACGAATTAATTCAAGATTTAATATTAAATTATGTTTTTTATGATATATACATACATATAAGTGTATATGTGGTAGGCTATAAGGTAGTTAAGTTCAGGCCAAATGCCATAGGGCCATACAGTAATTTCCTTATAGACTGGTTTACAGGAGGACATCCGTATGGCCTAGGCCTCAGTGTTGTACCCTTGTGGACCGGTCTATAAAGCCCGGTTCATACTTGTCCATTAGGACACAGGGACAAGGACAAATTTTGGTCAGCTACTGTGAATACTTGACACAAGCGTTCTGGCTAATTTTTTGCATACGATTTGCAAGTGACCCCAACTGAATTCATACCAAGAGTTGGCTTATTTGGCCAGGCAGTTTTCTTGGAATCGCTTAAGGACAAAACCATAAGGACAAGGACAAGGACGAGTATGAACCGGGCTTAAGAGGACAAACAAAGTGCGACACTTGTGACGTCCGCTTCGCACATACACGCACGTGCAGCCAAACTGAGTAATGGAGGCAAAGGTCAAAGATTGTGTACCGTTAAGGCAGCAGTCTCGTTAGGTCCACAGTTTTTATCAAAACTCTGACAACACCAGCGTCCCATTAGGGCAGCAACTGTTTCGTTAGATCCACAGTGCGTCCCATTAGGTCCACAGTTTTCTTATCGCCACTCTAATTCTATTTTTAATGCATTAAACTAGACAAAAGTCTGCCATGCAGGGTTAACACATGAAATTAATATTTAAGCTATTACAAATACAGTCTATTACAATAATTTTGTACAGTTCTGACTTCAATTCAAAAATTTGCGTACTCATTTAGCCAATCAGATTCTGGATGCAATACAGATAAATTAAAATATCACAGGTCAGAGTTCAAACTTATTTCACTTTGTTATTGTTTCAATCTCGTAATTTCTATTGTCTTCATTTTCGTCGTATCTAAACTAGTTTAATAGAGCCGAACAATTTTGCTGCCTTAACGCTACAAATGTGGCCTTAACTAAACACCCAAAACTGTGTGGACCTAATGGGACGATTATAATCTTGACTTAATTTAGTGTGGCTTTAACGGGACACGTTAACGTTAGCCAGGTCAAACGTTAGTTTTAATTGCACTTTAATTGTGAAACTGAATACTATAGTTCCAGGGCTTATCGGCAAGTCTAAAAATTGAGAAAATATTTTAAATGTAACCAAATTTTAATATTAAATTTCAAAACGGTGCATTCGGAGCTTATCACCGGACCGTTGCGCATGGTGCGATATGCTTTTAAATTATTAATTTGTAAAGTTTTTAAAAGTAAGCATTTGTACAATGTTCTGCACAAAAAACTATGGCTAACCACATACAGCATTATTTCAATACATACAAACTAATTGTGCCATTGTAACTAACTCCCCTGGATACCCCACTTTAATAACTTTTTGTGAGCTATCTGTTCCTTTCTTCATAAATTTTATTTTCAAGTGGTGAATTTTTCAATTAGTCAAGAGAGACTGCGGATTAAGTTTGTTTGTCTTCTTGTGGCCGCGGCCATAAGAAGCCAGACTTAGAATTATTAGATTCTAGCCGTGTTTTAGCACAGGCAGATCCGCTGGTCGTTTTCAGGTCACATGTTGACATTTTGTGCAACATGTGGCTGGCCAGTCCGCGTAGATTCTCTGCGTAACACAATTGAGTATATACAGTACAGGTCAAAATTAAGTTCCACTGAAGCCGGCTTCGGCCTCACTTTTTAATGGCTTCAGTCGGAAATGAAGCCGGCTTCACTTCATATTGAAGCCTTTTCGGCCTGACTTTGAGGTAAAAGCTGATATTTATTTAGGTGACAGCTATATTAATCATACTCCTGGCTCCTAACAGTCTACCAGCAATAGATGCGTACGTATGTGCTTAGCCAAGAACTTAAAGTCTAAGCAGTTCTGGAGGATTGCTCGCCTTCGACTCCTGCCAGAGTGTGTGCGCATTTGTAGTTATATACTACGTGTGCGTTGGTCATTGGCTTCAGTGGAACTTAATTCTGACCTGTACTGTAATTACTGATGCGTTGATAAGCATCAAGATAGGGAGAAAAGGTTGATAACTCATTATTTATTTACAGTCTGCTTGCAAAAACTTTGAAAAAGGTTTGCAAACATCTTTGGGGATATTTTAGCAAACTTTCAACGAAATTGATTGTGAAACATCTCTAAAGTTTCTCGATCAATTTTGCTGGAATTTTACCAAAATATTTCCAAAAATATTTGAAAACCTTTAGAAGACTGAGTAAACAGTGTGTTATTAACCTTTTATCTCGATCTTAATGCTTATCAACGCATCAGCGATTATATACTAAAGTGTGTTACGCACAGAATCTACGCACTGGTTGGCCAGCCGTACGTTGCATAAAATGTCAACATGTGGCCTGAAAACGACCAGTGCATCTGCCTGTGCTAGAACACAGGTAGGCTGAAGAGTGTCTCACTCTTCTTCTATAGAGAGTGAGACTCTATTATGTACTCTTGATGCTATTAATTTTTTAAAATGATTCAACATCGGTTCCGTTTCTTGGAGTTTTCTTGTCCGTTTTTTTGGTAATTTTCAAAAACAACATAAGCACACAACTACCGAACCAACAATTTTGATACCCTTTTCTTGTCTAAACTGATCACAGGTCAGCTAAAATTTGTTATGCAGCTAAAAAACTTCTCCATCGACATTTTTTTATTAAAACAATTTAAAGACCTTCAAAGATTGATAGGTTTATGCAAAAGTAATCACGGTTTCAACTTGCAAAACACTTAACCAGTTAATGTGGTTGTGTATTGTGATAAACAGGTGATTATGCGCTATGTGCGCTATTTGCGCTATAGCGCTTTTTGGGAGTGCTATTTGCGCTATAATCGCTATAACCGCTACCATGGTGCTATATGCGCTGTTTGCGCTATAAGAGCTATTGAAGGCGCTATAGGTGCTATTTTTGTTCCTTCTAGTGAAGGAATTATTGTTTTGAAACTAGCTGCTCGCAGCGTTAAACGCTGCTGAACAGGCTGCAAAGTCTGTATGTTCTGTGTGTGTTTTCAGCCTGAGAGTTGCCTGCTGATTTTTGTCTGCGTATATCCATGAAAATCAATAATCGATGTAGAGTGTTTTAGTGTAACTTTTTCAACCTCGGCACCGTAATGTTTCACCAGCAGTATATAAGTGACGCTTGATAACACTGTTTATCGCTTTTTGGAGCTGATGTGCTCAGCTCAGATCAAAACGTAATTTGGCCGAATGGCTCGCTGCAGCGGTCACTTTTTCGTAAATGTACGTTTTTTTTTGAAACGGCCCAAGCTGTCTTGGCTCTATTCCAAACCTATTGCAGCTGAAATTCTTAGCGCCACACGCTATTCGTGCGCCCTACGCCAGGCCGAAGTATGAGCGAGCATGTCCAGCAAGCTGGACAAGAGCAAGCTCGCGAGCCCCTATTGTAGTCGCTTCCATCTTGGATGATTCCAAAAAGTTGCACGTAGTTGTTGAATCTTGCAAGTTTCTGTACAGCAACTTTGCCAATGACTGTGCATAGTCGTTAAAGTGGTACCGTAGTTGTCGTTCACCACAAGTACACTTGTTTGGCTTTCAGCAGTTGTAGCAGCTGCGTAAATGTACGTACATACGTAGCTAAGAATAGTTAAGAATAAGCTATGTAGGTGGTAATTTTGGATACACAGTGCAAATTGGAATTGGAATTGGAATAGGTAGGTAAGTACATAAGTTACGCAGTGTAGCGTACAGTAGGGGATTAGATACAATTCAATTAAACTTGAAAGGTAGACACCGTGGAAGGAACATTGCACCTTTTGGGGCCTATTTGTGTAAATATAGGTGAAACTTCTACAGAAAAATGGCCAAGGAAATCACCCATTTGAATCCCTCATTGCTAGTCTTGAATCCATAAACGCCTATATAGCAAATCGATCAAGAATGGTGCTTATAGCACCTGAGGGTGCTATTTGCGCTATTTAGGCGCTATTTTAGCTGTTTACAAAGTTATTGAAAATTTAATTTTTCCTACGTATACAATTCCTCAATACACAAGAAGAAATCATGCGACATCTACCCTGCGTTGTAAAATTAACTCAGTGGGTTTCGTTCTCAAAAATACCGCCTAAATAGCGCAATAGGGGTCTCGTTTGGGACCGCTTTTGGACGCTAATGTGTCCTCCTGCCAAGCCGGACACGCTGTGTCATACTTTCCCCCTTATTTATTATTGCAGCAATGCATCGCACAACACACAGCTTTAAACTGACAGCCAGTTATTACTCCCTATCCAATTTATATTTTCAGATAGCTGACTCGAGTGGACACCCACGACCCCTGCCCACCAACTACGCTGAGTCAGGAACCCTGAGTTTGCATTCGCAGCAGTTTGGCACATTGGACAGCAGAAAACGAACTGCCATCAAGTCTCACCTTAGACGTCATATTACTGCCACTACAGTCCCTCCTGCCATGCACCAAAAACACAATGACCACTGCGATTTGTGTATGCCCATTGAACCCACTGCAATAAAAACATAATCCTATTCTGGTGTTGAGTCTGATTTGGAGTAGAGTGTCTGGTGCTTTTGGAAAAGAGGGCAATAGACACGACAGACTGAAAGGAGTGGCCTAGACTGAGCCAGGGTCGAAATAACATTGGATAAACAACAAAATCAGCAGTATTACGTGCTTAGGCTCGAATTATACTTACAGCCGTATGTCAGTACAGCCGAAATATCTGTATGCGAAGTATCACGCCGCTAACAGTGTGAAAGATCAGTGGCGTCGTTTCTTCATAATTTTACAGGATGAATGGACATAAGGCTGTAAGTATGAATCGTGCCTTCATTGAACATAATCGGGAAGCAGAGAGCCTTAATGGCGAATTCACACGCTGAAATTTGAGTGCGATTTTGCGGCATCAGTACAAACACAGTGCTTCCAGTTGCATGCGTCTCGCATGTGCCGCAAGGTGTTAAACGTCGGACTGTAATGCGGATGTGCGATTCGTCTTGAACCTGCAGACAAAATCATTTTAGTAATTTTTGACAGGTCATTTTGTCAGTGTGTGCAAAGGAACATAGTTTGCGAGAAACAACGTTTGTGCAGACGATGCGTTTAGAGGGTGACACCCTGCGACCCGCGTTCTGTGGCATAATCGCACCGTGTGAATCGGCTTTAAGATCAACCCGGAAAAAACGGGTAACACATGCGAAAAAGGAAAAAAACCGACCATGTTGAGAGTTAGCACAAATTTCTGCCAGTGGTTTGGAATTAGATAGTCATTTCAATTTAGAAAATTTGCGGTAGGAAATCACTTCAGAAAAACTGTAAGAAATAAAAGCAATTACATTGATTGTTTTGTGTGTCATCTTGCAAACATACTGTTAAATTTACATCAATAAATTTGCCACTACTCTATGCAGCATGCACCAAATGCTGAAAAAAACATTTGATTTGACAAAAAGTAAAACAGTAGAAAAATTGTTCATTCCCATCGTTTAGACAGTGTCTTACCTACATGACCTGACTTAATCACTGCTCAGAAGACCTATGCAGCTGCAGACGCTTTTGTCAGCCCTAAGCCTAGTAGCTTAAGGTGGTCACGCGACGCGATTTCATTACGAAAAGAACGAATTGCAAGCATAAAGACTACAGCGTGGGTAGTTGCGAAAATCACACCGCCTGTTTTGTACTCCATTTCCACTCAATTTTATTCACATTATTATTATTTCTTTTATTGTTTTTAGTTTTTTATGCAAACTGGTCTGACACTTTGCTACTTTAGTACTAATTGGCATTCATCCAAAATACTGCAACAATTCCAACACTTAACACAAAAATTTAATAAAGACAGAAAATATAAGGTAATAAGATAACCGCTTTGCCATTTATGGATTTTCTTACTCAAACTCGGACAACTTCCGGAACGTTCTTGCAACTACCACTTTCTAGGTTAGCTTTCAGCGACACCATGGCTTTGTCAAAACAATCATCGTATGCGGTAGTGTCACCGTCCGCACACCTAAATTAGCTATAGTTATGTTTCATAGACAAAATTGACATAACATGTACATTAGTCATATATACATATAAATACACACATACCATTAATACGGCCACAAAATTGCTTGCACATTCAACGGTGCATACTGTCAATCTTTTATGACGTCAATTCCGTTTCTTAGCGCTAATTTCAACAAGCTCTTCTGCTGAGTGAGGTGCTGTTTCAGGTGAGGCCTGAGTGTCAATATTCAGAGAAGAAATATTAAACGCGCCCACTTTTGTGGATAAAATTATTTTAAATACCTTACTCTTGCACACATTCACTGCTGAGTATGCAGCTTCAAAGTTTTTTAAATGACGCCAAGATAGTGAATTGTAAACCAATTTTTGAAGGTAAAAATATTTGTGGTTTTTAAAAAGTTATGCCTCACCGAGATTTTAACGCGAATCACAGGATTACAGAATCCTGAGTGCTGACCACTACACTATGAGACCTCTGAGAAGGAGATGTTTACTTTTATTATTTAAAGTTCTGCTAGCGTTCTTTGCAAATCACGAACTTGTGTTTTGGGGGGGGGGGGGGGGGGTGTGGGGGTGTTGTTTTTTTTTTTTGTGGGGGGGGTGGTGGCTTTTCGGGTGGGCGGTTTTCCCGGCCTCGTTTGGGCTGGTGTGGTTCTTGAACATGAAAACAACATGAATGCAGTCCAATAGGTATTCGTTTTTCACCTCAAGAAAAAACTACTATATAAATTACTGATTTGATTAATTTCTCTCACACACAGTGTATTTTATCAGGTACGCATGTATATTTAAGAAAAATTGTCAGGTCGGTTGGCGTAAATGGTAGTGTGCTGCGCACTAGTGAGCATCCGATTACTGATCCGAATCGATTATGTCTCGAAGCTGAATATTTTTCATTCTGAAGCAGCTCAGGTATTGAGAGTTCCTTAGGTTGGTATTCGCACAATGCATAGCAGACAAACTAACTACCCCCCTTCTAGTGTTAATTAACACTAGGAATTCGACCTACCCAGTTTAACGTAGGAATCTGAGATTATAAATATATTAATATACGTTAACATAAGCATATAGTAAAAACAGTTAACATAAGCACACAACTACTGAACCAACAATTTTAATACCTTCTTCTCTTGCAGTGTGAAAAAGCCTACACGGGATGAATGATTAAGTTATGATTAATAAGTATGGCACTGGTTGCCTGGTTGTCGTGTTCTTCTGTGACTCCGAGCGCGGAGCCGAGTGCGCTAGCGCGAGTGCAGGATTGTAGAGTTGCCTGTTAATCCCGAGCGCAGGAGCACGAGTGCGCTAAGCGCACGAGTGCACCTGCACGAAGGTTTCACACATGCGTATCAATTACTTTTAGCACAACCACCAGTGCTATAAGTGACTTGTAAATCGATTCGAGTACAGCGTGCAGTATAAGCAGACTGCACGCTGCAGAGTGCAGTATAAGTCGGTTATTGCACTTTACTGTAACACTGAATCGTGTTATGCGAGAACTTTCACTTTCATTACGTACTTAATTCTACGATCACTTGCCTATTAATCCGAGATTCTGAGCATATTCTAAAAAGTATAAAACGTGGCACATCTAATATGGTAGAGCGCTCCGAATATTCTTGAGCTGCAAACTAACAGACTGAGGGTCGGAAAGGGAACGAATGATGCTTAAGGTCATTATTACGTACAATTATCTACTTCACTGACACTTCCATTCTTAATAAACTCGTACTACACTTCAGGTGGGACTTGGGCTTACCATTACAAAACAATTAGCCGAATCAGGCGCTTTTGCACAAACTGGAGGTTTAGGGGTTTTAAGATAACTAGCTGAAACGGGGGGATCCGCCGAGTGTGGCCTCATTCTGCGCCACCCAACTACTAAGCTAGATACTCAACTCCACCAAGTAGCTCACTTCTTGTCGCTACAACCGAAACTTAACTAAAACCGTATCAGTCAGGTGGCTCGTTATCCCAGTTTTATTACATCTTGATTTCGCCCGTATAGTCCATGTTGCAGTTCTCCAAAGAGGTCACCAGCTGGCCTCTGCAGAGACTGAACAGAGTAGGGTTCATCACAGACTCGAACTTCTGCATGAAGGTTTCTCCAGGATAGTAAACACACCTAAAATTTTTATCTTTAGTGGCATTTGTCGCGACTCATTGAACATTATTTGGATTTCTTACAGTGGGTGATCAAAAGATCTTTGGTAGCTGTTGTATGACAGTTGCGCGCATTTTCAGATGTGCCTTATTTGCCCTTAGATTAGGCTTTAGGCTCGGACTTAGACGTAAACTTAGGCTTAGAGCAAAGAGTTTAGGCACTTTTCCTGTTGTGCCACAGCACAACAGGTCTCTAATTTTGATTTCTGGCGGAATACACTGGGCTTGTAGTGCAATGTACGTCTGTGCGTTAGTTTGCTTTGCATATTAGAGCTACTGCGCGAGCGTCACATCATTGTTTAGTGCAAAAGTTACACTGTAAGCTGGAAAAATGTCAATGTGCGTTTGTTTAGTTCATGTGTGTCACATAGTGCGCGTGTGTCACATTGCTGATAGTACCAACATTTCACCAGATAATTTTGTTGGCAGCATCTTACATATATTTGCTGCGAACTGTAGTCATTTTTGGTCATGAAAGAATGAATACACTTCTCACTCATCAAAACAACCCATTCCTACATAATTTGTTGTAAGATAATTAAAACTACATACTTCCAGTTTTTGCATAAACAACTTATTGTAAGATTGCATAAAAACGCATTGAGCTTTTGCATACACATTTTACAATAAGATAATTATCTGCTGCACAACAGGTTTTAGCTGACCTGCTGGTCAGCTTACTTGAACATAACTCTTAATACTTACTGAAGGTTTTGCCGCAGGTTGGGCTTGTTTCTTCTCTAATCACCCTTTTTAAAAAACCACACAGCTGTAGTAGATATGGCTTAGTAGTTTCGCTTGCACATATGTATGCGTGAAGCCGTAATTCACGTTGGGATTGATTTCATTGTTGAGCAACTTCGAAAAACGGTTATGTCCACTTGCTGTTGTTAAATATTGCTATAAATTCGAGGGCATGCAAAACTGTTTAAATGCAAACCAATAGAATAATCAGTAGCCCCCGGTCAAAAACAAACTTCTACTGAGACTTGCCTCACCCAAATTTCTGACAAACATCAAGGAAATTTCTCTTTAATTTTAGACCCTGCGTACAAATAAAGAAGAGTGTCACACTCTTTCCTAATTTATTAGCCATCTAAATACGCTTTACATATGTCGGAAATTTTAATTTACATCATTCCTTGCAAACTTATTTCAATTTTTATGCAACGTAAATTTAACTCATGAATATAAAAATTGAAGCTCAAATCTGAAAAGGTTTGTTAAGCACTGGAACTAACGGTTTAGAGCCCTGCTGCTCAATTTCCATCGCACACCATACCAGCGGTGAACTGACTCCGTCTAGTGCCCAGGGCAATTCGTTCATGCATGTAGACGCATCAGAAAATTTTTCTTGAGGAACATTCATCAGCAATTGACGTGTGGCTTCGTAAAAGCATCTGAAAACATTGAGTGACTCAGTTCGTGTGGTTGCTTCATTATTCTGCTCAAGAACTATTCTACTTCATTATTCTACGCGTTCATTATCGAGTCACCATACGGTGTTTAAATTAAGGGGGTAGTGTCGCGAAAGCAGTCGATTTTGCGCGACTATATAACTTTTTTAGTGAAAGATAGGTCATTGTTTTTTATATATTCTAAAAAAATATTTCAAAGCAAATATTTTTGCTAAGTTTCAGCAAAATTAATGCCGCATACAGTTAGCACTGCAGTCGCAAAGTCGGAAAAATGACGTTTTGAAAACCTATTCACATTCCATATTTTCGTCACATTTATCAATTTTTCAGTTCAAATTACTTACAAGGACGAAAGGCACATATGCTCTAGTTTATGCACACAAAATTTAGTGCAAATTAATTTGAGTGGTTGCGGAGTAATACCTGTCTGAACTGCAAAACTGTGCGTAAACTGGGAAGTACTCACAGCAATAATGATAAATTGTGAAAAATTTAGACACTTATTTTAAAATCAAAAGAAAAACGAACTTTTATTTTTTATTTTTTTTTATTTTTGGCAAAAAATTGTGCGTCAAGACATTACATGTACTTCACAAGCTGGCCAATCTGATATCTGGCTTGATTTTTTGAACTTTTATGTCTCTATTGTGTAATGTCTGGCTCACAAATGGTGATTGGTTCAAAATTTTGGTAAATATTGGTAGTCTAGTGTCTGGCAGTATTTATTTGACACCATATGGTATTTCACTAGTTTCTCAGAGAACGTACAATTTCAAAGCAAAAAGCTCTCAAAAAGCAAGAGGGGGGGTGTTTTTGAGCTGGAAACTATAATAGCGCAAATAGCGCAAATAGCGCCTAGAGGTGGGGGGTAGCGTTTTTGAGCTGGAAACTATAATAGCGCAAACAGCGCAAATAGCGAATAGGGGTGGGGGGGCGGTAAAATCTCGTGCTCGTGCACGCATACACGCGACATCTACCCCTATTTGAAACGACTATACAAGTTTTGTCTGTCACAAAATTTGTCTTTTCCCCCTAGTACTCGTGATTTTTGCATGTATTTGTACGAATTTACAAATTCGGCAAACAGACCGGCGGCTATTATTCGAGTGGCAAAATCCGCTTTTATGCTCCTACTGCCAATTAGTCCTGCAGACTATAATGAAACATTAGTTGACAAATTTTGCATTATCGACCGCCAAACCGAAAATTTCTCGGAATATTATACCTACAGGCCCCTTTGTTGGCTTACCTGTCCTCGCTGTTCCCACACGATGAACTGTCACCCTATTTGTTGCAACTTAAGGCTGTTGGTCTGCTGTCGCTAAGCGTGATGTGTAGACCTTCTGATTTAGCGCCTTTGTCATCACGTTTAAATACTGCATTTGTTTTTTCTGCAGACAAAGTTAAATTTGGGAAAGCTCTAGAGTCTATGACTTTGACATTATTTGGTATAAAAAACAACTATTCGAGGGATGGCTTTCAGGTAAACATTGCGAAATCGTCCGACCGTAGAGCTGACCCAGTGCTGGCTCTACACAATCACATTAGAATGACGTCGAAATTTCGTGAACGAACCCAATTAAAACCTATATTTCTAAATTTTGACAGCTTAGAACCAATGACAGCTGCTCAGATTGCCGAATCACTAAGCTAAATTCTGCAAAATGCAGGTCTAGTGGGATACGGTGCGAAGGACTTCCGTCCAACGGGGGCAACTATGGCAAATTCTGGTGGTTCGAATCCGAATACAGTCATGCAAATCGGGCATTGGCACAATGTTCAAACGTTCATGCGTCATTACGTTTATGGTGTTCTGAATCAGACAGTGACTGATCGGACTTTAAGCGTCTCTCCACAACCTTGCACTGTAGTGAAGAATGCGGAGCTTAAGTGCGATGTGACTGAATTTAAAACTAATGAGTGTCACAGAGCTAAAACGAAGCATTCTACAAAGCGATTTGATCCTCTTATCGGCACCCACCCCTCATTGGCCGTTTACTCGGCTAACGACCCTCCCAAGGCGGAAAAAGTGGACAAAGTAGTTTTGCCGATACCCTCCCGCACCACCCGAGGTCTATACTTACTCCGGAACAGAATAAATGCTAAATGAAGGTTTATGTTACCTATAACTAAATACATGGGACACTTGTGAACATGTACTAGCGCGGATGTGGACATCGTCCACTGTAATAAAGAATGCGGAGCTTAAATGCGATGTGACTGATTTTAAAGCTATATATATATATATATATATATATATATATATATATAAATATATATATATATATATATATATATATATATATATATATATATATATATATATATATATATATATATATATATATATATATATATATATATAATATATATATGCAAGCTAAGTTAGTTATACAGTAATTTTTATTGGGTTGCCGACCAGTTGCGAAGCAAAGGCAACCCTTTTGTATCTGAAATGTCTGTTGTTATTATTATTAAGATTATTAAGATTACTATTAAAAGTCTAGTGCGTCTAGTTTACACTAGTTAGACTAGACCTACAACGTGAAGTCACGCAGTGTTTAACAATAAAACTTGTTTTGGAAAAAATTTCAAAATTCAAACTTGAGTCAAAGTTGACTTGCAATGCGATTTGATCGCATATGAGGTGATTACAGGTAGTCAACAAAACGGAAAAAGTCCCGAAGCCATAACTTTTTATACGGTTGTGGTATCGACGTGAAATTTTTTTAAATGGTAGCGTTTGTCAAGAACTATCGATTGATAGGTCGCACGATGACGTAAAAACCAACCAATGTTCCGTAGTAATTAATAGTTAAACGCTGATTTAACTTGGCATCCGTCATCGTCAAGTAAGGTGTCATTCGAAAGCGCCTGAAGTTCTTAGCAGAATGCCGTCAATTTCATGTTTCTACATCAACGTTGAAGCAAGTTATAGAGGTTTCAATTTTTTCGAACTTTTGGTCAATACGCATATGGTGTGAGTAGTCGCGGAGGAATTTTTTCGAACAAAATGTTTTCTAAAAAGAACTTTAGGCTATAACTTTGTCCAAGAACAATGTAAAAAGTTCTAGTTTTTACTGTTAGATAGAGCAGACGCTGGGCTTTTGTTTGATACCAAAAAAGCTATACGTTCACGCTTACTTATATACCGAAAAACGCAAAAAAAAATTTAGAATAAAATAAATTTCAGAATTAGACCCATATTGCCGGCTCCATGGTCAGTGATGAAGTGAAAACTGTTTTGTGTAAGGATCAGTAAGTTTACGTAAAAACTATTTCCGCCATAACTTTTTTAGCTACATGTTAAAAAGTTCTAGTTTTCGGCATCAGATAGGATATAAGAACAGCTTTCATTTGACACCATGAAAACTGTAGGTTACCGCTGACTTATGTGCCGAAAAACGTAAGATTAATTTTGACAATAAAATAACTCCGACTTTATTGACCAGGAACCAGACAACCGGGCCACGTCCATCATAATGTAAGCTTATCTCATGTTTAGAACATCAAAGCCAGCCCTGCCAAGGTCACGTGACCCTATTATTATAATTATCACAATATTTAGGATAGTTTTAAACATATTAACAAGTCTAGTGCGTCTAGTTTAGACTAATTGGACCATTTCCTGTGGTGAAAAAAATAATATCTAAGCTTTAACAGCAGAATTCTATATAATTGATACAATTTTTCGAAATTTTGCCAAATTTTCAATCACATTTAGATTTGATCACACATGGTGTGAGTCTTGGAGTCAGCCCCCTTAGCGAAGTTTTGAGTGGCCGTTACTTTTGATAGCGTGAAGATACTGCGATGATTTTGGCATCATTTGAAAGCAAATTACGAGAGCTTTCAAATGACGGGTGATATGGCCCTGTAAATTGACGTTAAGCTTGCGTCATAACATATAATTGGATATTTAAACGTTTAAACGTAAATGGTATACGTCAAGTAAGGTGTCATTTGAAAGCGCTTTCTGTTATGAGTTGAGTGCCGTCAATTATGTGTTTGTACGTCAACCTTGAAGCAAGTTATGACGCTTTCAATATTGCTTACCATATGACACAAAATATCGCTATGTCATCAGGCAGTCATCGTAGTAAAAGTTCGAGCCCGAAAATGTGAGTGTAAAAATTTTTCATTTTTTCAAACCGGTTTAGCGGCTCAGCGTTTCATTAACCGACTAACTCTGAATAAAAAACTTTTTGGTCTTGATCTCTGCTATGTAATAACGCAAAAACAAAGTTTCTACATTGAGCGGTTTCTGAGTTATTATCATTTCTTTTTTTTGCCAAAAAACTTATATAGTATAGTAAGGTAACAAGTCTAGTGCGTCTAGTTTAAACAAGTTGGACCATTCCCTGTGGTAAAAAAGATATTTTATGCTTTAACAGCAGAAGTCTAAATAATTGGCAAAATTTTTCAAAACTGCCCAATTTTCAATCACATTGAGATTTGATCACACATGGTGTGATTCATGTAGCCAGCCTTCTTAACAAAGTTTTGAGTGGCCGTAACTTTTGATAGCGTGTAGATACTGCGATGATTTTAGCATCATTTGAAAGCAAATTACGAGAGCTTTCGAATGATGGGTGACATGGCCCTGTAAATTGACGTTAAGCTTGCGTCATAATTTATAAGTGGAAATTAAACGTTTAAACGTGAATGGTATACGTCAAGTAAGGTGTCATTTAAAAGCGCTTTCTGTTCTGAGCTTAGTGCCGTCAATTATGTGCTTGTACGTCAACGTTGAAGCAAGTTATGACGCTTTCAATATTGCTTACTATATGCCACGAAATATATCGCTATATCATCAGACAGTCATCATAGTAGATGTTCGAGCCCGAAAATGTGAGTGTAAAAAATTTTCATTTTTTTCAAATCGGTTTAGCGGCTCAGTGGTTTATTTCACCGACTAACTCTGAATGGAAAACATCTTGGTCTTGATCTCTGCTATGTAACAACGCAAAACCAAAGTTTCTACATTGAACGGTTCCTGAGTTATTATCAATTTTCTTTTTTGCCGAAAAAATTTATATAGTATAGTAAGGTAACAAGTCTAGTGCGTCTAGTTTAGACTAGTTCGACCATGTCGTATTTATCTTAGTTTAGTCTGTTTTATATTACATTCTTTAAAAATGAACAAAAATTTTTTAAATTTTTACCTAAATTCAATTGCTCAGAGATTTGATCACTCATGGTGTGATTTTTACAATTAGCTCCTTTTAGGAAAAGCTTTCAGGGGTCATAACTTTTGATACGGTAATGATACAATTATGAGTTTAACGTCATTTGAAAAGAAATTGTTAGAGCTATCAAATGATGGGTCACATGACCCTGTTTCGTGACGTTTAGCGTACGTCAAAATATAGAAAGTGAAATTTGGACTTAATTTCAGGACGTTGCGCCATAATGTCATATGTCATTTGAAAGCGGTAAAAATTGTCTTTCCAATGACGGTATTTTCATCTTTCTACGATGTTCCTAGCCAAAGCTGTGGCCATTTTTGTGGTTAACCTCCAGAAATAACTAACTACAAAAACGGCCTGTCGCGGAGGATTTTGCGGAGGAAAAATAACTCCATTTGACGCCCTTTTAAAATCAAAGTCACAGCTTAGCAGTGTAGAATGAAGCATTAACGCTTCTTGTAGACATTTTGATGAAACAGATGCTGAGTACTGTGGTTTGAGTAACAACGTTTAAACGGTGCTCGTAGCAACAGACAAATAACTCCATTTTACGTTGCGTATAACTTTAGAACCAAGCGGCTGCACGAGATTCGAAAGTTAAACGTCTTAATACCACACATGGTTCTAACTGATACTTTAATATGGAGTTGATATTTTCATTATTGTTATGAATAGGATTGTATAAGTATATTAACAAGACTAGTGCGTCCAGTTTAGACTAGTTCGACCAAATCTAGAACTTGACGTAATTTATTGTATGAAAAAAATTTTTTTTGAAGAATTTTTCAAATTTTTATTAAATTTGAATTATATACAATGCGATTTGATCGCGTATGAGGTGATTACAGGTAGTCACCAAAGGGTAAAATTCCAGGGGCCATAACTTTTTTTAGGGTCATGGTATCGACGTGAAACTTGTTTTATATGATTGCGTTCATCAAGTGCTATCGATTGATAGGTCGCATGATGACGTAAACGGCGACCTATGGTCAGCATAAAAATAATAGTCATACGTGACTGGCCGTTGCGTCCGAAAACGTCATGTAAGGTATCATTCGAAAGCTCCTTCACTTCTGAGTTGAATGCTGTCAATTTTGTGTTTCTACGTCAACGTTGAAGCAAGTTATAACGATTTCAATTTTTCAAACTTTTGTTCAATACGTTTATGGTGTGAGTAGTAGAGGAGGAATTTTTTCGAACAAAATTTTTTCTAAAAAGAACTTTTGACCATAACTTATTTCAGGTAACACGTAAAAGGTTCTAGTTTTCACAGTTAAATAGGGCAGAAGACTGGCTTTCATCTGATACCAAAAAAGTCATACGTTGACGCTGACTTATACACGTAAAAACGTCTTTGACTACATAATTATGTTTTTCAGCCACCACGGTTTTGGTAATAACTTTTTTTAGGTTCCGCCCAAAATTTTCTAGTTTCCGCAGTTCGATAGTTCAGAAAAGACGCTTTCAATTGACACTAACCAAACTATAGATTCTGGCTGACATGTTCCCGATAGCGTAAATTTGAAATATTAATAATACTGGACCACTGCCATGGTTTTGGCCATAATTTTTTTCAAGTACCGCGTAAAAAAATTTAGTTTTCGCTGTTGGATACCTGAAAGTTACAGCTTTTATTTGATACCAAAAAAGCTATAGGTCATTGCTGACTTATATGCCGAAAAACGTCAAAATATTTTGACTAAATCTTGCGTCATTTTGACGTACTTTAGGCTATAACTTTATTCTGGTACCGCGTAAAAAGTTCTAGTTTTCATTGTTAGTTAGGGCAGAAAAAGAGCTTTCAAATGATACCAAAAACATTACGGTTATATTTGTTTTACTTGCCGAAAAACGTCAAAATAGATCTACTTCATGTTTTGCTGCCTAAACGTCAAATGTTTGGCGTTTTGGCGTCATAACTTAAGGATAGTAGGTGTTACAACCTTGAAAGTTTCAGATCCAGTCCAGAATTTGCTTCTCTACAATTTAGCGTTTTCAGTATGTTTATATGACTAGTAGAAGTTGAATTATTCTCATTATCATAATTATTAGGATAGTTCATATTGTAACAAGTCTAGTGCGTCCAGTTTAGACTAGTTAGACTAGGTCTACAACGTGAGGTCACGCAGTGTTTAACGATAAAATTTATTTTGAAAAAATTTCAAAATTCAAATTTGAATCAAAGTTGACTTCCAATGCGATTTGATTGCATATGGGGTGATTACAGGTAGTCAATAAAGGGAAAAATTCCAGGAGCCATAACTTTTCTTAGGGTTGTGGCATCGACGTAAAACTTTTTTAAATGCTAGCGTTTGTCAAGAGCTATCGATTGATAGGTCGCACGATGACATAAAAACCAAACCAACGTTAGGTATTAATTAATAGTCAGCGCTGATCGAACATTGCGTCCGTCAACGTCAAGTAAGGTGTCTTTCAAAAGCACCTAAAATTTTCAGTCAATGTTGAAGCAAGTTATAACGATTTCAATTTTTCCGAACTTTTGGTCATTACATATATGGTGTGAGTAGTCGCGGATTAATTTTTTCGAACAAATGTTTTCGAAAAATAACTTTAGGCTATAACTTTTTCCAGGGACCACGTAAAATGTTCTAGTTTTCACAGTTACATAAAGCAGACGCTGGGCTTTTGTTTGATACCAAAAAAGCTATACGTTAACGCTGACTTATATACCGAAAAACGCAAAAGAAAATTTTATAATAAAATAAATTTCAGAATTAGACCTATATTGCCGGCTCCATGGTCAGTGATGAAGTGAAAACTGTTTTGTGTAAGGATCACAGTTATATGGGTGACTTCATGGAAGCATTTTCTTTGTTATATCAATGGTGACACGGACGTTGCGTGATATTTTAGAAAAATACAAAGTTTACGTAAAAACTATTTCCGCCATAACTTTTTTAGCTACATGTTAAAAAGTTCTGGTTTTCAGCGACAAATAGGATGTAGGAACAGCTTTCATTTGATACCATAAAAACTATAGGTTACCGTTGACTTATGTGCCGAAAAACGTGAGATTAATTTTGAGAATAAAATAACTCCAACTTTATTGACCTGGAATCAGAGAACCGGGCCGCGTCCATCAAAATGTAAGCTTATTTCATCTTTATAACAACAAAACCAGCCCTTCCAAAGTCACGTGACCATTTTATTATAATTATCAATTTATTTAGGTTAGTTTTATTACATACTATTTAATAGTTTATAATTATAATATACTAATATAACATACTTTTTAACAAATACTAATTTATTTTAATTTTTTTTCGTTTTTGTTGCCACTTTTGGTATGAAATACTTTATGGATATAGACCAAACTTTGGTGGAAGGGTCCTCTTCTTCAGAGATTGTGACCCCCACCTTGGTGAACCCGTGACCCCTCGGGGGGCTGGGTTACGTGACCCTCAAAATGAGGGTGTCCTCAGGGGTCAATTTTTCAAAATTAAAATTTTGATAGGCTTAGGGGTAATTTGGGCCCCTGAACACGATTCCGAGGTCCATTTTTATCTAGGACCCCCCTGGGCCCCTGGCGGGGGGGTACCCTGAGGGGGTCATAGAAGGGCCCAGGGGGTCCTAAGGGGTCAAATTTTGGAAATTGAGGTTTAGATGTTTCTGGGGGTAATTTGAGCCCCTGAACACGATTTTTCGAGGTCCATTTTTATCTAGGACCCCCCCTTCAATGACCCCCTCAGGGTACCCCCCCGCCAGGGGCCCAGGGGGTGCTAGGGGTCAATTTTTCGAAACTGAGATTTTGATGTTTCTAGGAGTAACTTGGCCCCCTGAACCCGGATCCGGGGTCCATATTTGTCTAGAACGCTCGTAGACCCCGTCGAGCCCCCCTCTCTAGAGGGTACCATGCCCCAGGGTGCCAAAGGGGTCAAATTTTCGAAATTAAAATTTTGATGTTTCTAGGAACAATTTGAGCTTCTGAACACAAACAGAGGGTCATCTACCTAGAATAGAGGGTCCTTTGCTTAGAATAGAGGGTCCTCTACCCACTGTCAGCAACCCGTTGTAGCCACCCAACTAGTGTATTTTTGATTTAATTGTAGCTAGCGGATTTCCTAGCTTACGCAATGTCGTGGGTTGTCAAGATAAAATTTTATCACTAATTTTTGAATAAGGACTCCGTCCGCGTAAATACTGTGTCGATTTTTGCATGTATTGCATATATACACACTTAGTGATTATGATAAAAAAATACTATAAAGAACACTCAGGCACTTACGAGTCATGTAGTATATACTTGAGGGTTATTGCTGAAACAGGTCATATGATAAAGTGTTTCGTCAACACTTTTAACCTGAAATTGAAAAAACACAAACACTCGAATGCTAACAAAAAATCTGTATGCTTAGCAAAATCAAGTTTTTCGATGCAATTTAGTGCTGTATTTGTAGTTAAAGACTGGTACAAAACAATTATGGATACTGTCAAAAACTCGCCGGTACTTATTTTCGATAAATAATTTGTGAAGCATTGTTGTAATGTTCAATATTTGCCGGTCACACAGACATACTTTTTACTTTTTATTTTTTACATTCGGGCCAAAAGTAAAAATTTCGGTTCACACAGACATACTTTTTACTTTTTACCTTTTCATTCGGGCCAAGAATAAAAATTTCGTTTCATACAGAACGTACTTTTTTACTTTTACTTTTTACTTTTGGGCAAAAGTAAAAGTAGAAACGCGTTCTACTTTTTACTTTTTTACTTTTGTAAATTCAAGCCAATTAGAATATTCTAACAGAAACTCCGCCTATTGAGCTTCCTTTTTATTGGTTAGATTTGCTTTCTGACATACAATTGCGCCAAAGCCAGCCAATTGAAAGTAATCTTTCTTTAAATAAAAAGTAAGCCTGTGTGAACACCTTTGCAAAAGCAAAAAGTATAAAGTATAAAGTAAAAAGTAAAAGGTATAAAGTAGGTAGAACGTAAAAAGTAAAAAGTACGGCTGTGTTAACCGGGCTTTTGTCAAAACAAGCACGTTTTGCGAGTAAGGTTAAACTTATTTTAGAGAGATTTAGTTGCGACCTTTGTTACAGAGCCGAGGATATTCTTCGAATATAAAACGCGGCACTTACATTTAGTACAGCTTGTGCTTTAACAGCCCCAAAACATGCCTTAAAAGCTGTATCCTTTTTTAGAAGCTTTATAAATTCTTCAATTTCAAGTCTAAAATACCGTTCAGTTCAGAACGACCAATTTCTAATTTGAAACACACAGTTTTTACCTCTTGTGAGAAACTGTTCACTGCCAGGCCACAGGATGCAGGCAAAATTGTTCAGCTGCATGAGACGATGTTGTCATAGCGCAATGACATGGCTCAAGGCATACTTTGCCAATGGCTTCTAGAGTACGAACTTTTCTGCGGTCAACGCGCTAATATATAATCGGAGAAAAAGTGTTGCGATAGGTTTCGTTTGCTATATGTGAAATTTGCCAGCACAGCCGATCTGCTTTAGTCATGCCGTGGTGTAACAATATTGATCACCAGCATACGAACTCACTGTTTTAAACTCTGATATGTTGAGATCGTAGATGAGCACGCACCATGCACACACACACACGCATATACATAGCATTCTTTGGACCTACCAATTGTAGTGCAATTATACACTGTGAGCAATTATACGTGTCAATTGAGCTGATGTAATAGAGTAACTATACGCGGCGGCTGCGGCCGCCGCGTAAAAATTACGGCGACTAATCACCAACGTGAAGATGGCCAAAAAACTTTGCTTCACCGAAGCACGTTGCTTTCTGCCTCTTCGGATCGGATCGATAGGTTCTCTCCTACCGCTTTTTCCAATTTAATACGAAAGTTTAAGCTGCTGTCATGCTTATGTGCTTTATTTGATGCCTATAAAAGTTTTAAATATACGTACCTACGTACATACTTGATCATCAAACATACTGTTTAATCAAAAAAGTTTTTTGTAAGGATATGATTAATTTCGCTCCGTCTAAGACATAACTAAAAATCATAATGTTTTCAGTACAGCAAAGTACAGCTGCACCTGTCTTAATGCCGTTTAATGTAGTATATATGGACCCGAAAAAAATGTTCGTCGTTAAATATCGTTAAATGTTCGTCGTTGAAAAATTTTGGATTGATCGAAACATTTTCAACGACGAACATGACACTAAATTATAGGACAAATGTTCGTCGTTGAAAATGTTCATCGTTTAAAATGTCCGTTGTTGAAAGTTTGTCCTCTAAATACTCGTCGTTGAAAATTTTTCAACGACGAGCTTTTGTCTTTTAGAACGTT
>JASANF010019966.1:0-71884 GCA_030248245.1 Trissonchulus sp. WLG1_4 | reverse complement strand
ATACAAAACCAGGCAAACCACAGACACGACCCGATAGTTATAGACCAATTACGCTACTCAGCTGCATAATGAAGCTGTTTGAAAGAATTGTCACCACACGCCTAGATTTTTTCCTAGAATCTAACAAGAAACTGTCAACGGTGCAAGCGGGGTTCAGACAAAGAATGTCGACCATCCACCAGCTGCTGCGACTCACGAATGCAGTCGAGAGTGGGTTTGCCAAAAAACAAAATACACTAGTGGCCCTGATTGACCTAAAGCAAGCGTATGATTCAGTGGAGACCTGGCCTTCTGCGTAAACTGATTGACATTGGTGTCACCGGCCAAGATGCTCAGTTGGATTACTGATTTCCTGAAAAGCCGAAAATTTAAGGTTAAATATGGTGAAGAGGAATCCAAGAAATTTGAAGTGAAAGACGGTGTCCCACAAGGGAAGTGTTATCAGCCCTGTTTTGTTTCTTATAATGATCAATGGTATTGTCAAATTCAGTGCCTGGAGGTGAAAACAGTATGGGCCTATTCGCAGATGATATATCCATCTGGGTGTTAGCTGACGGACTACACGCTGCAGAGACAAACCTTCAAAGATTCTTGGACTTCTGTAGTCGAATTCTCCAAGCAAAATAAATTCATCATCAGCACTGAAAAAACAGAAGTTGTCCTTTTCAACCAAAACGAAACCGACAAAGCCAGTGATGTTATAGTCATGATAGAAGGGAAACGACTAAAAGTCAGTAACCAAGGCAAATACCTAGGTGTACTTTTATAATCGACGGATGACGTGGATACCGCACATCACTAACCTTCAAAGAAAAATAGCTCCTCGCTTCAATCTGCTTAAAAGATTGAGTAGTGTTAAATACGGCACCAGACCTTCAAACTTACAAGACTTTTTTGATGCCACCATACGACCATGTCTGCACTATGGTATTGAATTATGGGGAAATGCCTAGAAATCTGCGACTCAACCTATTAACAATCTACAAAACAGAATACTGCGCTTTATAACCGGTAGCCTCCCATCTACACCAATAGAAGCTCTACTAATAGAAACTAACACGCCGTCAATCAAAATGCAACATGAAAGAGCACTGACTATTACCACACAGAAGCTGAGGCATATGCCTACGGACTTTGCGGCGAAACGAGTGCTTACAAATACGGAGCGGACAAAATGTAAAAAACAAAAACTACTAAACAAAATGCAGGAAGCTATAAATTCTACAAACATCCGCGACGACGCTATCCTCAATAGATCACTACGAGACCTTGAACCCCCTGGACTATAGCCCTGTCCCTATCTTTCCTTATGCATCAAAAACTAACAAGCAACAGACTCCGATAGAACAATTGAACTCTGCTAAAGACACTATTTCACAGTATCCGATGGGACAATGGATACACGCTTATACGGATGGATCAGTGGATCAGCAAAGACAAGCCAGTGGTATAGGTATTGTTATAGAAACCACCTATACTGACGACATCACAGCCAGTGAAGCCACAGGATTCCCACTATCCTCAACAGAGACGGAACTTAAAGCTATGCGAAAAGCTGTGGATATTGTCCTTGAAATTAAAACAGCAGAGGAAGTGAAAGTGGTAGTTTTTTGTGACTCACGTTCCGCTATATTTGCTGCAGAATTTGACACATATATTGCTATGCAAGTTAAAAACAAAATTGATCTTCATATATGCTGGATTCCTGGACATTGTGGGGTTCAACAGAACGAAAGGGCTGATCGACTAGCAAAGCGGGCCCTTGACGAGCCGCAACCAGAAAAAAGACTAGGACCAAAGGACACTATCAAGCTTGTTAAAAAAAATGCGCTGTGTATGTGGCTCCAAGAATGGGAAAACAGTACTAAAGGCAGGAGATATTTCGAGTACCGACGCAGCCCGCACACAAGTGATGCTATCCTAAGCCTCAGTCGGCAAGAATCAACCACCATTTTTTGATGTAGATCAGGGCATGGTCACTTTAAAGAACACTTATACAGAATAAAAGCATCCGACACTCCAAACTGCCTTTGTGGAGAGCCAGAGAATCCGAAGCATATTATAATTGATTGCGCACGGCATAGAAGACATCGTCTACGGATATGGAACAACAAAACGCCAACCCTTGCAAGAGCCCTGTACGGTAGTGTCTACGACCTACGGAAAACCTGTGCGTTCCTGAAATCCATCAAATACTCTCCTTAATGATGAACATAGAGCCCGTGGGCACCACCAAAATGAGATTGAGAGGTATGTAACCATGTAATATATGTAAACTTTATACATGTCCTACCTATATATGACTATATGTAACTATGCCAATATGCACCTATACCATGACGGATATATTATAATTACAGGTATGACCAGACATTAAAAGTAGACCAATCAAACCAAGTAAACGGAGCCAAAAGACATCAAATGAGACATCGCCAAAACCGGTATGTTTGAAATAACTAAACACAACACATTCCAACACATGGGATCCGCTGAGATAAATGTCGCTTGCGCCAAGGCCAATAGGCTTGCGGGGAGGTGCCCCAGCCACTAGGCGGGCCCCAGTGAACATGACACATATACGTAGTACACAGAGGACATCATCTTGGTTGGAGCCTTGGACATATCTAGATAGAAACACTCCGTGTGTATATATACGGACTAGAAACCTAGTGGCTGGGGTGGGCGACACGGGAACGCCAGTAATTACCGGGCCTTCCGCTCCCCCAGCGTGACCCTCGGACTGTTTTGTGGCCCCCCACAGCCAGGCACATGCACACATAGCACATAACGAATAACCTATTGCCTGCTGTTTCGCCACAGGGCAGTTCTCTCGACCTTAGGAAGGTTGAGTGCGGTTTGTGTAGTTCCCGAACTTCTCTGTAACCGTGAGGGTGGTAAAAAAAAGTGTTAAAATTGCCAAAAAGAGCATTTTTATTCTATACCAAAAATCGAAAAGCCAACCCCCCCCAAATTTTTTTCTGGGTACGCCACTGACGACTCCCCCACACAGAATTCCTCAGTTCTGCATTGTGTTGTCTTTACTAAATATGTTCTTTGACTTGTAACGACTACATACGTGTCATTTTAGCAATGCAACAGTGCAAAAAAGTTTAAAATTTTTTGAGCATTCGAACTTAAAAATGAGCATAGATGCAGGTTCGAGTCCTGCCAGGGTCGCCACTATGTGACCGGCTACAACGTTACGTACGGGCTTTACTGCTAATGTTACCTACCGGTCCTGCAGGTTCTCGTGATATAATTATTATTCAATGTGGACGACGGACACAGACAACCTAACTGAATAGATTCTACAAGGGCTTAACGAATAGTAGCGAGACAACACGACTCTACGGTCGGACCCTAGTACTCACGTAAAAGAGCCTTAAGGACACTGAACAACCAAATTCAAAGGATTTAGGTTTATTATACTAACTTACATAGCAGCGATTAAGCATAGTCAAGGTAAACACTCAAGTTCAAAGCAAGCACACGACAACAGAGTATGACATACCTGCATAGTAACACAATAATTCCACAGAAAATTGGGGCGCGGCACAGACTACCGGTTCGTTACTTTCAACGGCGTAAAAAGCTGGTGATCTCACCTAGCTTGCACAACAGTTACCGGTTCGATACTTCCGACTGCGCACCGCGCAATAAAACATTAAAGCTGGCGTCTCGCCTAGCTTGCACAAAGTCGCACACCGTGCGAGAAATGGCGTAACACGCCGAACTTGAAACCAACAGCGCACCGCGCTCAACCTGCAGGCGTACCACGCCAAAGCGAAAAGCACAACTGGTTGCACCAGCTAGCTGCAGACTGTTTTAAGTTTTACTGTTACTCATGATGACGTAAATAGTGACATTTGAAGAAAATCAAAATCTAAGATTTTTCCTAACATTAGTAATTCCAGGCGGCTAGGAATGCATCAACAACTGCAGTTAGAACGCAGGGGGAAAACACATTTGGAGAGGGCGAACCGTCAAAAGCCACTTACTTTAGTATGTATATAAGTGCGTAATAATGCACTACGCAATTAGTAGTAATTGCTGCTACATTCTGTTGCAATGTGTTGGCCCAGTCAAAACAAAGGCCAGCGTTACGTAGGCTAAGAGTAAGACACTAGGCTAGGTGAGTTACGTAGAAATCGTGACCTTATAATCGTAGCTGGTCACATAGAAATTTAAAAAATGATGCACGAATTGAGCATCGGGCGTTTTGAAAAAAAGCCCTGATCCTGAGCGTACAAAAATATTGCGTCGCAAATATTTTCTCATCTTTAGAACTACAAAAATATGGAACGATTTACCAGAGAATGTCATTTTCAGCAAAAGAACGAACGTGAAGTGTGAACTGAATGAGCCGAAATGTAACTTTTCGGTGCCGAATACCCGTTTTTTCGTCCGAAAACCAAATACCGAATTTTCGGTATATCCCTAACTATTACATAGAATCAAATAGCCAATATCCAAGCCTTTAAGTTGGCACAAGGTTAACCAATAGCATTTAAAGCAAACTGTTTATGGCGGCGCAAGTCATAGAAGATATGAAATGGGAATAAACAACTGTAATATAGTTTTTTATCTCGTCAAAGTCTCGTTCTTGATGATATATGGACTTTTAAAAAGCTGTTGGAAAATTCATCTCATTGCTTGTCTAGAATAGAAAGTATGTATATATTCTGCATACGCGGATAATGTATAGAGTAGAAGTGATCCGCATCCGCGCTCCTCGTATGTCAAAAAAGTGACATCCCTGGGCCTGGAGTGGTCTTTGCATGAATACGTATCTCACAATATATATATATATATATATATATATATATATATATATATATATATATATATATATATATATATATATATATATATATATATATATATATATATATATATATATATATATATATATATATATATACGTACCTCCATTCTCCAACGTGCTTCCTAAGGTTTCTATACCCAAAACTACGAGCATGTAGATATATTTGTTTGTTCTTGAACCGTACCATATATATAACGTCTATATAGATCTTACTGCAAGTTATAGCTTGAGTGACGTGGTAAAACTGGATTGGCTAGTGTTTATTTTTGCAGTCTGAGAGAGCTCAACATACAGTAAAGACTAGAGTCTATTTCGCGTTTAGTTTGTTTATTTATAAATTTTCGATCTGTATATACGTATATACAACGTTTATCTGAACGTAGAAAACTATAAACGGTCCTGGAAGCTGCATTTTTATGGCTGCATATGTATATACACTGTATAGATATGGCATCTAAGTATATAGTAGCTAATGCTGTTGCTGATTAATTTCCCAACTAGCGATTTCCTAACAATTTTTTTGCATATTATATAATATGTTCTGCCGTACTTGCTTTTGACTTGTCAAAAAACCATCAAAGCCACACACCACACAATAGTATGTAATACAAAATCTTTAAAATTTTATTGAATCTTTTGGGGTATGAGGGAAGAGAAACTCAAACGGAAGAAGGGCGGCAACAGTGGGGTGGTTCCGATACAAGTAGAGGAAAGCGCCCCCCCCAAAAAAAATGTCAATTATCTACCTTTTTTGTGTTGTAGAGTGCAGCAGCATTTAAGCTGAGTGCTTCCGCTATTGTACGTTTGGCCCGCTCTGTGTTTACTCTGCGTCTGTTTTGTACATAGACTGCTTGCCCCCTGAGTTATTTGTGGTGACATGTGGCTTAGTTCATTTTGGATTACATTCCTTCTATTGCCATGTTTGGTTGTGTTCATTAATGCAGGTGAGCGTTGTTTCGTTTTTTCAATTTTTTAAACAATAATTGTCTGTCAATTGGGTTTGATATATGTATATTACAGTGTTATAATTTTTTACTAATTTTGAATTACACACATGTTTTGTTTTTGTATTGTTTCTCATTGGTATGTATATATATTATCAATGATGTTGTCTAATTTAGACGATGATGCTCCTAAAAAAGATAACGGCGTTTACGTGTTGACGGAATCTAACTTCGATGAATTTGTGAACTCAAATAAACACGTTTTAGTTGAATTTTATGCTCCTTGGTAAGTTTTTTATTATTTAGCATGCAGGTTGGTCTTCTATGGGCTATGGCAGACATATATACTGTCAAACGCTGCACATTATATATGTATGTAATATATATCTGATTGAAAACTATATGATATTTAGCTTGACCTGAGACTTGTTTAGCATAAATAGTATACTATTTTACACACTAGTGAGTGGGCCAAGTAGCTTTATTTCATACTTACAGCCGTATGTCCGTTCAGTTGACAAAATGATGGAAAAAATAATCAGCTCAACTTTTTCTACAGGTGTGGCCATTGTAAGAATTTGGCCCCGGAATATGAGGAAGCAGCCAAGATACTGTCCAAGGGCGCCATTACTGTCCCCCTGGCCAAAGTCGACGCCACAGTGGAGACAGCCCTGGGCACTAAGCACGAGGTCAAAGGTTATCCCACCTTGAAATTCTTTGTGGACGGCGCGCCACAGGAGTATGATGGGCCCAGGGAGGCTATGGGTTAGTGCTATGTGGTCTGTCTGTTTTTTAAATATTCAATTTTGTATGTAGTTATTGTGTGTAATGTGATAGAGTAAAAAGCGCAGCACTTCAAATGGCTACATGTCCATAGTGTTGCTCATAGGAAGGTTTTACATTTTTTGACTCCAAAAACAGCTTAAAATTGTTCTCGCTTAAAAAGTTTTAAAACTTTTCAGACATTTTTTGTCTAGTTCCCTCTATTTTTGTGGTTCCATCCTGGGTTTTTTTGCGCAAAAACGTTCGCAACTGCGAAAAAAAATTGAAGATTGCGAAATTTTTGTGGTTTAGTCGGATAACATTTCCGATACGTCCCCAATTGACCAAATTTGGCCTAAAAATTGAACATTTCTCCTACTTTTTTTGATCCCCTTGGCCCGGACTCGTGCAACTTTGTGATTTGGTGTTTCTAGTGAGTGTAAAGGGGACACATTTTTTCCATGTATCATCACGCCGACTGTATGTAACAATAATGGACAGTATAATAGGGGTCGGAGGCATACGTGGACAGCTACCGAATTCTGGGGAGGGGGGGGTGCAGAGCAACTTTTCCGGTTATTGTTGCTTTGTGAGCCACCAATTTCGCTTCGTGAGCCACTAATTTTTGCTTTGTGAGCTACCTTCAAAACATTCTGGGGGGTGACGGACCTGTCTGGGGGGGGTTAAACCCCCCCCTCCCACGCCCATGTATGGTCGGAGGCATACATGTATGAGGGGGGGATGGGGGGGAACCCCCCCCCCAAAAAAAAAAAATCTAGGACCCGGGGGGGAGGGTCGGCAAAATTTAGAAAAAATGGCACTTTTCGGCGAAATTTTTAGAAAATTTTGCAAAATTTAGGGTATTTTTGGTCGATCTGGGGGGGAGGGTCCCCAAAATTTGGCCGGAGAGGCCCCCCCCAAAATTTTGACCCCGTTACATGTATGGTCGGAGGTGACATAATTAAGAAATAATTCAGAAGCATTTTCAGGCCTAACTTGGTCATTGGCCGAGTCTTCTGAAATTTCTTTACGGCTGAGCATCGATTGTGAAAATTGTGAAAAATTACACAAAATTCTCAGGACGGCTCCATAAATTTAAATAAAAATGTCAAAATGGTTGCTTTTTGCCCGAAAAGAGTAAAAATTGCGTCAGTCTTAATCCTGTCTAGACGGAATAATGTTTTACTAACATTTAAAAGTAAAATCTACTGCATTAAGAAACTAAAGTAAGTCTGCGAAAAGGAGTTTGCGAAAAAAATTTCAAGCTTTTCGCAAAATTGTGAAAATTTGCCAGCGAAAAAAAACCCAGGTTCCATCTGTTACCTGCATGCTATACTTCAGATGGTTTTGTCAGAAAATTATACTAAGTAGTGTAACTAGTTGACTAAAGTGTTACTAAAAATGTTTTGAGACAAAAATGAACACGCGAGTTCATTACGAAAAGAACACTAATATTGCAAGAGTACAGTTAGTAGCCAGAAAAATTACGTTTTGTGTCTGGGCGCAGTTATTTGTGGCCAAACTTTAGTCTCAACAGTATTTATTATTTGAACATTGATTGAAATTTAATTGATTAGGACAATAATTTTGAACCCGCATACAACAGTCTGACCGAAACTGCCTCGTTCAATCCCGTAAAGGAACAGCCCCTAGTCTTTTTGATAAGACCAGTTTTTTATGATATCTTTTAACGTTATTAATTAATTAATTAATTAATATTGTTAGGTATTGTGAATTGGGTGAAGGAAAAGGCAGACCCCAATTATAAGCCACCACCAGAGGCTGTGCTCACACTCACGCAGGCTAACTTCACTGATATCATCTCGCAGAAAGATTTGATCTTGGTGGAATTCTATGCGCCCTGGTAAGTGATAATATGGGACTTGTATCGGACTTTTAAAAGATTAGAATATTATTGTACTTAATGAATACGAATAGCCGGATTTTTGACTTACAATAAATTGTGAGACTTGTAGACGGCAGAAACATGCCCTGAATTTATGCCTGTGCTGATATGATAATAATTATAAAATATACAAGAGGACGTCTGAGTTCTGATCGACCCAAGGTATATACCTCCCTAAGCCCCTAAATATTATGAAAATTTTTGAAAAAGTGACATTTTTATTCAATTTTGCCCACATTTTGGCTCCCTTCCACATGGTAAGAGACATTGCCACCCATCCCCACCCTTATGCATGGACGTCTCTACCCCCCCTGATTTTTCAGGTGCGGTCACTGCAAGCAACTGGCCCCAGAGTACGAGAAGGCAGCCCAGCGATTGAAACTCAATGAGCCGCCCATCGCTCTAGCCAAAGTCGATGCAACGCAGGAGAAGGATTTGGCAAAAGAGTTTGGCGTGTCGAGTTATCCGACCATGAAATTATTCCGCAAGGGAAAACGATTCGACTATGACGGACCACGGAAAGCTGATGGTTGGCTTGCTGATATTTTTCAGTATTTACTTAATAAGAGCTAAGTAACTAAAAGTTTTGTTTATTTACGTATGACTGCAGCATCTATAGCGTAATATGTAACAGATAGATGTGTTGCTTCTATTATCAACTGGGTAAGTTAACATTAGAATAAAGTTTTTAAAAATTAGATTAGGGTGTTTGTTGGTGTTTTCAGTAAAGTTGTTCGTACTTTCCATTAACACAAACTGGTTACTGTAGTTATATGCAACGTTGAGTTAATCTGGTTAATAATTAATTTCTTAGGGCTTTTGTATAAAATGAATATTAACTGGATAAGATTAACTAGATTAACTTCATAACCCAACGTAGGATTTATTATCTTCAGTAAATTAATCTAGTTAACCCAGTTTTAATCAACTATTTCAGGCATAGTGAGCTATTTGCGCGAGCAGGCCAAGCCGGCAGCCCAGCAGGTGACCAACAAAGGCCATCTGAAACGATTCATTTCCCAAGACGATGTGACCGTGTTGGGTCTGTTTGCGGACGATCAGAGCAAGATGCACGAAAACTTTGTTGATGCCGGTAAACTGAAAATTAAGATGTTTGTTTTTAAATTTGTTTTTTCAGCATTATTTTAGTTAATAGTATATTATGTTATATAATGTTATATCGTGATGTGATAAAATTACTCACTCCTTCTATTTAGTCAGTTTTGGTCATTAACTTTGTTTGGTAGAAATAATGACAGACGTAAACGTAAAAGTTACCCTCCCATTTTGATCAAGGTGGTTGCATAATTCCTTGCGCATTGAATCTAATATATTTTTTTATATAATATTATATTATGACTATAAGACCCACATAGGTTCAGGACTGACTTTTTTAGATTTTTAATCTCGATATATATATATTCAATATTATTTCGTTTTAGCCGAAGAACTGCGTGAACAATTTCCCCATTTTGGTTACTCTTTTGATGCTGAGCTGAGAAAGCTGTACAAGTTGGACGGGGCGGGGGGAAACCCAAGCGAAGGTCTAGTCCTCATTCAGCCAGAGAAATTCTGGTCAAAATATGAACCGAAACAAAAGATTCTCGATAAGGTAAATTAAACCGAAGGATAAGCATGTGTATTATAATATTATAAATATATAAATATAAATATAATATAAATATTATGATATTATATTGTTTGGTGGGTCATTAATTTGGCTGGTAGTCACAAAGTTGAGTTCATAGACTGGAGTCTAAGGACTTTTTGTAAATTGTCTCATAAGATTGTGGATAAATCTATAATTATGCCTTTCAAACTATTATGTTTGACTTTTATAATTGGTCAAGTTCTTGTTTGGATGTGTTTCAATAGCAGTTTTATAAAGGAAGCCTCATATTAAATCCCCGTTCGTAGTCATATTGCAATCATATTTTATGGTACATGCCAGCATGCAGCTGATCTAATCCCGAATCTAGTCTGTTTAGTCCTAAATCTAATCCATTTAATCCCAAATCTAATCAGTTTAATTCCAAATCTAATCTGTGTACTCCCAAATCTAATCAGTAGTTTATTTCAAAATCTAATTGGTTTATTCCCAATCCCAACTCTAATCTGTGTAATTCCAAAATCTAATCAGTTTCAATTATCCCAATTCTAATCAGTTTAATCACAAAATCCAAGCCATTTAATCCCAAATATAATCCGTTCAATTCCTCCCGGCCGCCCGTGTTTCAGACCGCCGCCAGTCGTGAGGACATCGTGGCCTTTGTGAAGTCCAACTCAGTGCCGTTGGTGGGCCACCGAACCAAGGACAATCTGGAACGCTATGGCAAACGACCCCTCGTGGTTGTCTACTATACTGTCGACTTCAGTCATGCGCACAAAGAAGGTGGGGAATGGGTTAAATGGATTAAAAATAAGGCTCGGTTCATACTTGTCCTTGTGCTTGTCCCTATCGGTTTGTCCTTCCAAGTAATTCCAAGAAATCTAGTTTGCCGAATAAGCCACTTTGTGGCATAAAGATAGTCCGTAGTGACTTTCAGACCGGATGCAAATAATTAGCCGAAACGCTTCAGTCTTATGTTCACAGCAGATAATAGAAATTCGTTCTTGTCTCTGTCTGGGACTGGGTGTGGTTAAGGACAAGACGTACGGATAAATTGAAATTAGTTTGCTTGTTAAGGGGGTAGTGTCGCGAAAGCAGTCGATTTTGCGCGTCTATAAAACTTTTTCAGTGAAAGATAGGTCATTGTTATTTATATATTCTAAAAATATGTTTGAAGGCAAATATTTTTGCCAAGTTTCAGCAAAATTGATGCAGCATACAGTTAGCAATGAAGCCGCAAAGTCGGAAAAATGACGTTTTGAAAACCTATTCACATTTGATATTTTCGTCACAATTAAAAAACTTTTTGTTTGAATTCTTTACATAGACTAAAAGCACATATGCTCTAGTTTATGCACACAAAATTTAGTGCAAATTGTTTCAGTGGTTGCGGAGTAATACCTGTTTGAACTGTGAAATTGTGCGTAAACTGTGAAGTACTCACAGCAATAATGATAAATTGTGAAAAATTTAGACACTTATTTTAAAATCAAAAGAAAAACGAACCTTCATTTTTTATTTTTCTTATTTGTTGGAAAAAACTGTGCGTCAAAACATTACATGTACTTCACAAGCTGGCCAATCTGATATCTGCCTCGATTTTTTGAACTTTTATGTCTCTATTGTGTGATGTCTGGCTCACAAATGGTGATTGGTTCAAAATATTGGTAGATATTGGTAGTCTGGTGTCTGGCAGTATTTATTTGATACCATATGGCACTTCACTAGTTTCTCAGTGAACGTACAACTTCAAAGCAAAAAGCTCTCGTTTTGCAACCTATGAGCAAAACTGCTTTGGCGACACTATCACCTTAAATGATCTAAAAGTTAAACGAGTGAATTTACAGAATTTTGTGCACTTTTTTGGCAGATGTTATAAATACTTGGTGTGGCAAATTATGATTGCATTCATACACATTTTTCCATATTTATTGGCAAAACAAGTTTTAATGGAATCCGTTTAATTATTTTTAGGAATTGGTTCACATAGATTTGCAGATTAACTGGCTTAAATTTAGTAATTCCTTTCTAATAATTGCATTAGCGTGCTGTTTTTTTATTTTACACTTTTCTTTTTATTTATTTAGATATTTTTTGTTTTTATTTAGGCACTCAGTATTGGCGTCAGAAGGTGCTGAAAGTGGCCAAAGACAATCATCCCCTGTATACTTTTGCCATTTCTGATGAAGAAGAGTTTGCCGATGAATTGAAGGTGAATTTAAAATATGCTGTTTTTTTGCAGAGGCCGATTTTTTTTAATTCACTTGGTTTGTTCAACTATTCAATTGCTAACTTTACTTTAGCTTTGACCAGTTTACTATTTCCGAACTCGAGAAAAATTAAAGTTTGTATTTTCCATGGCTGCTGCTGACAATGTGGTACAGAATGCCTACTACCATTTTGTAACGTTGTAAGTAGTCTGAATATTGGGATGTCTTGGAAATAAACGTAGTAGGACTTGGTGCATTTTTTTCGGTGCAGTGTGATAAAATTATAATTTCTTTACCCGGCATAATTCATAGCTTTATCTGAAAACTGGTTCCAAGTGAATATTTTTATTCTGAAACTACTCACTTAATTTAGCTATAATTACGTTTTCGAAAAAATAGTTTTCAAGTTTCTACATTTCAGGTCGTTGACAGGCTATAGTAAAATTAAATTTTCTTTTACCCGTCATAAGTCATAGCTTTATCCAAAAACTCGTTCGAAATTAAAATGCTTCATTCTGCAACTTACTGCCCAATTATTAATTTAGCAACAATTATGCTTAATATAGCAATAAAATTTTTTTAAAAATTTTTAATTTTTTAAGTTTCTGTTTTTAGGCAGTTGGCTTGGAAGAGTCGGGTCAAGAGGTGAACATCGTGGCCTACGGCAAGGACGGACGAAAGTATCCCTGGAACCCGGATGAGGATGATTTTTCGGAGCAAACGCTGCGCGATTTCATGAAACGACTCAATACGGGCCGAGTCAAGCCGCACATCAAGTCACAGCCAGTTCCGACCAAAGACGCCGGCCCGGTGAAAGTTGTGGTGGCCAAGAATTGGGACAAGATTGTGATGGATGATTCGAAGGATGTGCTCATCGAACTGTATGCGCCGTGGTGTGGACATTGCAAGGTGGGGAACGATTGTTTGGCTTTGACTTAAGGACTTAATACTTAAGGATTTACTTGGTCTGGCCGTAGGGACGGACGGTTTTATGGGTTGGGCTGGTAATGCTATTATGAAAGTCTGACAAAAAATAGATTCGCCATGTACTTACTTTAATAGTGGCATGACTTCTGCGACTACTTGCTGTACTCTTGATAGTCAAAATGCTTTCTTTTCGTAATGAAATCACCTGCTTCGTTTTCTCAAGTGGTGCCAACTATTTTTTGTCAGACGATAGGTTCATTCACGATCGTGCTCTTTGTCTGGCGTGATTTCACTGTTGAAATTCATTCGATACGTATACGTCCATTACATGTACTAACCAGTATATTGAGATGGGTAAATAGAACACAAGAAAACAAATATGACACCAAGAGTACATAATAGCGTCTCATTCTATATAGAGTGAAAAGCTATTATGTACTCTTGATGACACTAATTGTGAATAAAAATTGAGCCAGTGCAGGTGAGTGATAGCCCGTTGTACGTAAGGACCAGTTTTTCTAATGGAAATCCGGTTCGTACTTGTCCTTAAGGACATCCGTATATGGACGAGGACTAATTTCTGATAGATACTGTGAACAATATTGGTTAAATAGTTTCGGCTAATTCTTGGCATACGTTATAGTCTTGTCCCAAGCATTATTCATTTCAAAAAAATTCCATGACGTCATGACAATCAGTATGAACCGGGCTTAACTTTTTCAAATTGTTTTTAGGCTCTGGCGCCAATTTATGACCAGCTGGCCAAAAAATTGAGCAAGGACAAAAACCTGGTGATTGCCAAAATGGATGCCACAGCCAATGATATGCCGGACGGATATACGGCCGAAGGATTTCCCACCATCTATTTTGCCCCCGCCGGTCAAAAAGAACAGCCAATCAGCTTCACTGGCGACAGAACCGTCGAGGGCTTTGAGAAATTCCTCCGCGAAAATGCCGTCGCTAGCTTTAAGGGTAAAAAAGAGGAACTTTAATGACGGTTTTGATTTTTAAGTTAGAATTAATTATACATTATTGCTACGAAATATCGGATTAAAAAGGAAATTTGGTGACAAATAGTGTTTATATTTTTATAATACTGGAGTAAAGATTTGGACAGTTCTCAATTGCATATTATAATATAATGCATACGAATATTATTGTGATATGATATTGAAAATGTGCCTTTTGTTGTGTTGTGTTATCTTTGTTGGAGCAGCTTTATTTAGGAACAAATTTTTATTGCGTTCAGTTTGTTGTTGTTATATTATTATAATATTGTTTATGTCTTGGGTATTGGTTTAGGTTTCTGAAATTAAAGTCAGTTTCACAGTTTCATATTAGTTTTTATCTTAATCCTTGGTCCTTTTGAAGCTAAAAAAATATTAAAAAAGATCTCGCACAATGCAACAGCATAAACCTGCCTTAGCGTCGATTCATATTTACAATCGATTATACATTTTCACGGTTGTCACTTTTGGATGAAACCGCTATTTTTTCTGTGACTGTTAGACTGGTGATTTGAGTAACTGTAAAACGTTTAGTTCATACTTATCCGTAACGAAGGTTACTTGTTCGAAAGGCTTGCTCAACTAACAGCCATAATGGCTGATTTTTATTGGACGGCTAAAAAATATTGTATTTTAAACAGTTTTTTTACGTAACTGGCTTATGGATAATTTTTCGCGGACTTTAGACAAGTATGAACTAGACTGACTACTATGCAACTGGCTATACAATACATGGTTGTGCTATACTTTTCGATTATTTTTATCATTTTAGCATCAACGCAGACCGAAAAATTTGTGTAAAAACCGTCTAATAACTATTTTTTGCAGACAATTTTGTCACTTTTAGTTATTTTACTGCGATGATTGCAGGGTTAATGTTTTGGTCAATTTTATTCAATAGCTATTTCTATTCTGAGATTTATAAAAACTACTTAAGTTTTAAGTCTTACCTCTTACGTCAGACACGTGACATGATCAAACACGTTGACCAGATTTTCATTTTTTTCTGGAAAAACGTAGACTGAATCCGATGTTCTGATTCTGAAGCCCTTTATGAATTCCACTTATTATGTTGTGCTATTTAATGTGATGAATTCTTGATGTGCATTCTTTGCGTGATGACATTTTCGTTCAGATAATTCAGTCACAAGTATCAGTTATTTACTATTTCTAGCTCTCTTATGCTATTTTCATGTAGGAATACTTGCTGGTATATTTTATACGTTCATGTAAAGCTGAGATTTTTTTCGTTCATTCACTTATGAAAGCCAGTTATCAGATATAAACAGATTATGGCACAGAAATTTGCAAAAAATGACATTTTTAGTTTAAAATTGGTATACTTTTCGATTTTGTTAGTTTAAGCCCCCTAAACGTCGGCAGTCAGACAAACCCACTGTAAAATTAAAAAACCGGGACTAGCCCCTCCCCCCAGAAGGAAACCCCTTGTTGTATGTGTATGGCATGGCTGCATCAGCAGGAATTAATTAACCATGCATATTGCATATGTTTTAGTGTTTTCGACTTGTTCTTGTTTTGGAAACACCCCGTTACTATTTAATGCATATCATATATTTTGTTTCTCTGTTCTGTTTGATCCTTGAACGATTGGAAATTTAGAATGTTTTGGAATAAAATATTTACTCGTAATACCTGGAAACACCCTCCGTTTTGTGTGGAGGACCTACTTAGTTTGGCTGGTACTGAGCATTTTAGGGTCGATTCATATTAGAATAGCGCTTACCGACAAACATGCAGCTAAGCTTGGCTTGCGGTCGGCGCGGCGTTCACTATCCGCAGTTATTTAGCGATTACATCGTGTACACGTTAGGAAACAGAGCGGATAGTGTAACCGTTTACACTGGCTACTCTAAATTGATAGTGTAACCGGTTCACGGCTACATGGATATTTAACGTGTACACGAGGATAATAGCAGTAACTAAAGTCTGACCAAAAAGTGTATGTAGGGAACTTCAATGCTTCATAGCAGCTTAGTCGTATGAGGTAACCCCCATAATGTATAAATCATTCGAAAGCATTTTTGATGGAGATTTTCATGAAATTAAATTATTTCGAAAAATTTGAAGTTAAAAATTCTAATTCAAATAAAATCGATTTTTTCCGCCTAATTACAGGAAACCTAATGTATTATATATCATTCGATAGCCCATTCCATTCTGCGTCTAACGATATAAACAACATCACTATAGCATGCACCTGTCAAAAATTATCGAATTTTTTTATTTTTGATTTTTCCATTGAAAAACGCATTTTTGGCCCGTTTTATTCGCTGTTAGGCATTTAACTAGGTTCTCAAATCAGCATTATTGTGAAGTATTGCTGGTACACGAACGAATTCATAGGCCTCAGCTGTGGGGAAAAGCCTCACGAATTAATCCATAGGTCTCAAACGTGGTGGTGGATCCTCCCGCAGAAAATGAAATTCTCTATAAATCAGGGAATAACCCTCAAATGTAATAGGAGACCCATATTTTGTACAAACTACAAAATGATCCAAAGGCACCCCTCAGTCACTTTTTCTGGCAAAAAATTCGTTCCCAGGGTATATTTGAGGTACTGAGCACGCATTTGGGGTTTATTTTTGCGCACGTTTCTCTTGGAGTCATCTTGGAGGCATCGTGCGCTTGAATATTCACATGAGAGTCGATTTTCAAAAACTCCTATATTTTATACCTACATAGGAGGCAGTTTCGGTCCCTGAACACGATACCAGTGGCAACTTTTGTGAAGAATCGTCTTCGACTCTCCCTAGGTAATGGGTACCACTAGTTGGGTCTTTTCGGAACCACTTTTTGAAATTGAGATTTTTAAGCATGTACTTCTTCTACAGCAGAAATTTGAGCCGGCCGAGTCTTGTTATTAGAATGACTGCCGTTATAGCATGAATGGGCATGGGGTCAGAGTTTTGGTATAGAACGAAGACCCATTAAACCACGCCAAAGTCTCATAATTGGTACAGCAGAGTCTCATTAGGAATCGGGCTTGAGTTGCAACTAGAGTTCACAATCGGGTCGGATTGGCGCGGGTCGGGTCGGCGCGGGTTGGCTCGGCTCTGTTCGGGTCGATTTGAGCTTTTCCAAGCCAAGGGTAGCGGGTTGTGCTGGTCAAAAAATTTGGGTATAAATATAAAATTTTACATTAAACTATTCCATTTTGACCATATGTTCAAGCTAATGCACCCACTGAGGAATAAGAACGACTAAATGTTTGCCGATTGCAGCCTATGCACAGTCTCGGACAGAAATAAAGGGCACAAATTCTCGTGTACGAGTGCCCCTCCTCAGAGTTCTCACTCGCGTAATCGCAAAATTTTCCCGGCAAATTTTAGGGGATTATGCTAAAACTTGCGCTTGAATATCATCTGCTGCTGACTGCTGATATATACGTAGATGCTCAATAAAGTTCAAGGTCAAGGTCACTTAAGGTTAAAAGGTCAACTGGCTGTTTGCACTCGCATTCGCGAACACACCCATTCGCGAATGCGAGCGGACCTTAATTATGTCCATGACTGTATGACTGTAGCTGTCCAGATCCCAGTACATCTTCTTGTCAGTCACGTGTCAAGTCAACTTTAACCCATTACAAAAAATCGAAGCCATTTCCCCCCGAAAGTTTTCCCTAGTTATGCCACTGATATACACCTAGATTCCAGGTTTCTGGGGGCGGTATATACCCTCCAGAAGCTAAAGACATTTTACGGCATCTTCTACAAAGCGCAATCTTCCAAATTTATGTATTTTTTGGGGACTACCCTTGTTGACAATTTCGTAAGCTTAGACTAAAAGCGGAATAGCGGAGCTAAAACACCCTGAACCACATCTCTGACTCCGCCCTTAGCACCGTAGTCAAAATGCCACACTGGTCAAATTGATCAAATTTTTTTACTTTTATCAATGTTGGTGAAATTTTTTTTGAGAAATCACCAAAAACAGTTACCAGTGGCCAACTATATACTGGTATATGTATATATGAATGTGCAAAGACAAATGTAGAGAAATGGGGCGTGATTGTTAAAAAACTGAGGACTGCAATTTTAAAATGAAAAAATGTTGTCATAATCGTCAGCACACTAATTAAAATTTAAAAAAACACTGCCTTCGGCTCTGGCTCCGGCTCCGGCATTTTATATCTGGCAAAAATTTACCTCCGGTCGTTCGCTACTTGCACCCCAGTGAAAATGACTGGGATTCATGAAGTAGTGGGGCTGAGCTGCTTCGCAGAATGCACGTGACGCGTCCCTACATACTTCATTTTTTAATGTGAAATCATAATTTCCCGAGCTGTTAGTTCTTTCTAGTCAAAATTGCCTATTCTAGTCTTATCAAAACATATGTTACGTATAGAAACACTGGAAACCTAAAAGTGACAAGTAAATTTCGAGAATTTGTACAGCAGCTCCACTAAAAGTCGTGTCGGGTCGGGTCTGGTCGAGTCGGGTCGGGTCAGGGTATGCTTTTTCGACCCGTTGCGAACTCTAGTATGTACGTATTACTTAGGATACTGAAAAGCATAAAATACGAAAAGTTTGCCAAAAAAAGTCAGTTCTGCTGTAAATTTGGTTTCTTGGAAAGGTTGTAGTGTAAGCCGTTTAGTGAAACTTTTAATAGTTTTTGAAAATTCGAGATTAGAAACCGACGCGATCAACACTATCCATGTAATTATATTGCAAGAACCAAAGGAGTAAGCACCAATGACCCTTTTTCCTTATAACGGGCCGGGCTTCAAAAATGCTCCTAACGGAAAGCGGCGCGCCAAAAAAAACAACAATCGTAATAATGACAAACGGGCGGCCATCTTGCCATAAATAATATTTGCAACAAAAGTATAGCCATGATGGTGAACAAGCAGCAATTTTATGCAAAATTTATTGAGTTTTGATCCACGATCACAGCAAAATTGAAGTCATGACCAACAGTCAGTGCAACATATAATCGGTAGAATGTTCATCAGCTGGAAGAAGTCCCTTCAAAGGAAGTTTAACCTGTCGCTCACATTATTTCAACTTTTACTAAAGTCTCGGTATTTTTTTAAAAGTTTGTAAATTTTACGTTAATTTTACGCATTTAGTTTTAAATAATTATGTTGAAGAAGGATTTCCCTATTTTGTGAAAAAAAAAAGAAAAAAAACGGTGTAGAGGATCGAGCCTGGTACTTTTGTGTGGACTTGGAGAATGCTAAACAACACTGCACCCAACAGAACCCCCAACTCTGTCAGCCCCAAATATTATTCTTTTCTCTAAGTCTACCTCATTCGACCCACACACGGTTTTCTGACGTGACTGATAGGGTTTGCCAACCTCAAAAAGACCCGTGGATCCACATATAGTAGAGACGCCCAATGTGAACCACCTAAAATTTGACACCTAAACTGCTGATACTTAGTCCGATATTTCTCATGAATAAGTTGAGCAAATAAGCTAAAACTTTACTGTAATATTGACTAATAGTTCGTGCAACTTTCCGCCAAATCTTGTGCGGCGACACTAACTTTAGGTTAAGTTCTGTGACTTTTAAATTCAAATATTTGGATTTGGTGCACATTAGGAGACAGGGCCTAAAGTGAACCGGCCGTGCCCTTGACTGCACCAGTCCACATTTTACGGTAAAAACTAATGGAAACGCTACTTTGAATAATGTAAATTGTAGCAAAATGTGTGAACTGAAAGCGTGAAAAAAATTTTGTAAAATCGTTTAGTGTAAAATGAGAAAATGCAGATCCAAAACAAGCAATTTGCAGACATCGGAAAACCCTAACCACTGTACTAATGAGAAAGTTGTTATTAAAATACATAATAAACAGTTCTGCGAACCGTATTTCAGTTGTTTGCAACATTGTGTCAATCGTGCATTTCAATATCGATAATTTACAATGCATTTTGTGTTCTATTTAAGAGCCTTAAACTGCACCAAATTTTTCTGCTTTGTGGTGCCTAAAAGTGCACCAAATTTGGAGGCGCTAAAATTGTAGCAAAATCTTAGAATTTGATCTTGTTTTCAATTGTGGAGTTTCTTGAGTGCATACACTTTTCTGACAAAAAATTTCCATTCAAAATTTTGCTGTATGGCTATGTAATGAAGGCATTAATAATGGTGCAAAATAGGGCGCCTGGTGCACATTCAAATCTAGGGTGGTGCACATTAGGGGCAAATTGCAAGATTTGGTGCACCAGAGAAAATGCCTCTCAAGATCGTTACGTGCAGTTTTATGTTTTATATTGTACAAATTCGAAATCAGCAAAAATTTTTGAGTGTAGTAGTGTCAAAAATGCATTCACTTTACGCTAAATTTCTGATATTATTCAAGATTTTCCAAAAAACGGTCAGAGGTCTTGTAAACTTGGACAGCACGCATTTTCCAGTTAAAAAAGTTTGTTGCAGCAGTGTACATTGCTTCTTGTACGCACATCTTTCAAACTGGTGTCGAGGATAGTGATTTAATTCCTCTATCATATGGTGCCACTTTCAAGACGAGACTTGCATTACCATTGAAGTTACATTCATTTGAACAACCGAATGGTGCACATTAGGACTGGTTCACTTTTGGCGTCTCTACTATACAATATGTAACCATGAAGGATTGCACTAGCACAATCTTACACACACCTGATCCGACTCTTTCCCTCGATCCATCCCACATTTCGTTCCCTAATTTAGAAAAAACAGCGTAGCACCGCCCCCCCAACCCTCGGTTGACGACTCACCCCAGGTTTCTGCATCTTAAGATGTGTGAATGTCTTGAATTTACCCAACCTAAGGCACAAATTCCGACGAACCAACCCACCACAGGGCCTTAGCAAAAACAAATATCTGTTCGGTTAGTGCATGCTCTGTGTAGCTATCAAATCAAGGGCCCGATTTATCGAAGCAAAATGTTCGTCATCAGAAATGTTCGTCATCGAAAATGTTCGTCATCGAAAATTTTGGATTGATCGAAACATTTTCGATGACGAACATTTGCTTTTTCGATGACGAACATTTGCTTTTTCAACAGCGAGTTCGTCATCGAAAAAGCAAATGTTCGTCATCGAAAATGTTCGTCATCGAAAAGTTCGTCATCAAAAATGTTCGTCATCGAAAAAGCAAATGTTCGTCATCGAAAAAGCAAATGTTCGTCATCGAAAAAGCAAATGTTCGTCATCGAAAAAGCAAATGTTCGTCATCGAAAAAGTAAATGTTCGTCATCGAAAAAGCAATTGTTCGTCATCGAAAAAGCAATTGTTCGTCATCGAAAATGTTCATTATTGAAAATTTTCAGCGTTCGAAATTAGATCAGTCGTTCTAAGTCTAAACATTCTGAATTAGAACATTTTCATTAAAGTCTAAATTCTCTAATAATAATAATAACTCCTACTAACTACTTCCAGTACTACTACTACTACCTAAGACTACCTAATACTAGTAAAATTGAGGTACAATAAAGTATTGAATTTAGTGGTTCTGTCTGGTGCCAATAGATAGTGGCAAACTCTCAAAGTTGAATATTATTTTGTTTCAACTTTTCCGCAACATTAACCAAAGTTTTGAAAAACTTTACATAAATCATTTTGCCGAAAGAGAACTAATTTAATAGTTTAGAAAAGCTGAAAAGCTGGTTATAATTTCACAGAGCTCGGTTCATATACTCGCCCTTGTCCTTGTCCCTATTATTTTGTCCTTGAGCAATTCCAAAATTACCTGGCCAGATAAGCCGATTTTTGGCATGAAAATATTTGATCTCAATTCCAGACCGAATACAAAATTCATCTAAAACGCTTCCGTTAATTCTTCACAGCAGCTGACCGAAATGTGCCCTAGTCCTTCTTGTCCCTCTGTGTTCTCCAGGACTAGTATGAACCGGTCTTAAATTAAGTACGCCTGAACCAAAAGCTTGAAACGGCCAGCCAACTCTCTTTGCAGTATGGTCGCAGATATCAGTTATTCAGTTAACAGCTATAAGGGTCGATTCATACTTCAGTAGGGCATACGGACAAAGCCTGTATAATCCGTTTTTTAATTCTTACTTTTTAAGACAAACGCGCATAGCTTGGGCCTAAGTTGCGTTCATATTTTTGAACAGTATGTCCGTTTGTCCGTATGCCCTGGAGTTTTGGCTAAGTTGAACTGAAATTAACTTTGCCGGGCATCTACGGACAAAGTGAAATGGTGCGGTTTAGTATATATAGATGAACGGACATATGGCTGACGGGCAAAGTGGCAGACGGCTGTACGGGCGAAGGCGTGAATTGAACAGCCGTTCTGCCGTTTAGTTGGTCCCAATGTCCATACGGCAGTACCGTTATTTTAATAATTAATATTAAAAATTGTTATTAAAAATACTTTCAATTTCAAATATTTTATTAATATTAATATTAAAAAATTAATGAGCTGCGCTATTTATATGAATATTTAATTAATAATAAATAAGGTTGGCTATTTATATTAATATTAAAATTACTGCCAACTGCTTATGTACCTAAAGATGTTCGCAGTTGAAATTTTCAACAGAGGTACCAAGCTCCGTTGAAATGTTCGTCATCGAAAAAATTTTCGATGACGAGCTTTTGTCATTAAAAACAGAATAATGTTCTAAAAGACCAAAGCTCGTCATCGAAAAATTTCTCGATGACGAACATTTTCGATGACGAACTTTCGATGAGGAACATTTGTCTTTTGATAAATCACCGTTGAAAAAAACAAATGTTCATCATCGAAAATGTTTCGATCAATCCAAAATTTTCGATGACGAACATTTTCGATGACGAACATTTGTCTTTTCAATAATGAACATGTATTTTCGATGACGAACATTTGTTTTTCGATGACGAACATTTGGTTTTTCGATGACGAACATTTTTGATAACGAACAATTATTTTTCGATGACGAACATTTTTGATGACGAACATTTTCGATGACCAACATTTTCGATGACGAACTTTTGATGACGAACATTTTCGATGACGAACATTTTGTTTCGATAAATCGGGCCAAGGTGTTTGTGAAAAAAAACACGGTGCATTTATGGCTTACAAATTTACACCATGCTATAAAATGCCCTAAGCTTGGTTTATACCTGTCCGTATTTGCGTCTATAAGCTAGTACAGATTCACTGTTGTAAATGTAGTCTCTGATTGATGAAGTTTTGCACAGCGACTACTTAAACATTATGCTTGCAGAATAAACGACACTGTAATAAACGCGTACTTGAGGTACCAATAAAACTGTTATGCCAAAATAATTACGATTTTCTGATTAAACATTTGAAACTGTCGTCACGGTGCGTTTTACTTAGTTTTGGGATGACTTTTTCGTTGCTGCTTGTTTTGAAGAATTCTGGAAGTAGGTACGTAATTAAATTCATTTTACCTAGTTTTCGATAATTGAAGCGTCAGTCAATAAAAAACTATGTTTAGGGCTTTAAAGAACAATAGAGAACGACTAATTTGGCCATTTCGGCCCTACAGTAAGTTAGCTAGCAACAACAAACCGAAGCTAGCTGGCCGGCCGCCTGGGCCAGCTCACACACACACGTTACAGAAAAATTACACTCAAACACGCTCACAAATTTGCCACAGTGATTACATGTAAGACGCGCAATTTACGTAGGGCAAAACAAATGTAAAGTCCTGTCGCTACTGAGGTAGCGACAGGAAAAACATGATACTACAAGCATACACGCACACAGACACAGCTGCATCTGCCAGCTAGTTAAATTCTAGTTAAAATGGCTAGTTTAATTCCTAGTTAAAATATTTGAATCTTTTAGCTTAACTAGAATTTTAACTAGACGAATTTAACTATTAACTATTAGCTATTGACTAGTAAATTTTGGCTAGTTAAACCAGTTAAACGATTTAACTCAACCAAATCTGACAAATTTTGCATCAATAGACGCGTTGTGACCTCGCGCGATCTGTGAAAGTAATAAAATTTCAAAATTTGATACTAAATTATTTGTCAGGTTTACAGTCATTTCTCAGCAATTTTTGTTCAAGACTAGTTAAAATAATTAGTACCACATTAAAGTTCAGTTTTTAGCTTTCTTTTCATACTAAAAACATGTGCTTTTGATTGGATTGAACAAAGTTATGCAGCAAAAAGATATGGCTGTTTTCATTACTTGTCAAAAATTAGTGCTTGATTAGCATGTCATGTGCATACGTTCAAACATTCTACACGCTGATATGCGTGTATAAATTTTTGTGGGCGCACACATATGCTGTGAGTAATGATTTTTTTTTCCATAACTTTGCTCAATCCAATCAAAAGCACATGTTTTTAGTATCAAATGAAAGCTAAAGAACTGAACTTTAATGTGGTACTAATTATTTTAACTAATCTTGAACAAAAATTGCTGAAAAATGACTGTAAACCTGACAAATATTGAAAAATTCAGTATCAAATTTTGAAATTTTATTACTTTCACATACCGCGCGATGTCACAACGAGTCTATTGATGCAAAATTTGTCAGATTTGGTTGAGTATTTGCTGAGTTACAGCGAATAAAACGGGCCAAAAATGCGTTTTTCAATGGAAAAATCAAAAATAAAAAAATCGATAATTTTTGACAGGTGCATGCTATAGTAATGTTCTATATATCGTTAGACGCAGAATGGAATAGGCTATCAAATGATATACAATACATTAGGTTTCCTGCAATTAGGCGGAAAAAATCGATTTTATTTGAACAATCATTATGGGGGTTACCTCAAACGACTAAGCTGCTATAAGCAATGAAGTTCCATGCATACACTTTTTGGTCAGACTTTAGGGCTGGGCACGGTAACACGGTTAGGGGTCATTATTATCCGCGGTTACTTAACGTTTACAGCGTGTACACAGTACACGTTATGAAACAGTAACCGCGGGTAGTGTAACCGTTTACTCTAAACGGATAGTGTAACCGGTTACACTGTCCGTTTTCAGACTACGTGTACCCGTTTAAAAAAACTTAGTTTGTGCGGCTGTTGTTTCGAACTTATGCAAATTAGCCTTCAACCGTGTGCAAGTGTTTTGCCGCGTGTGTTACTTATACACTTGTGTGCGCAAGCTATATTACTATTAAGTAACCATGGCTGGAATTCACAACCTAACACTAACACTAAAGTTTCCCTTAAAAGTTAGTGAAACACTTAAATCTCAGCCTGAAACACTTAAAATGTTAGTGTTTCGAGGCCAATTTTAAGTGTTTCACTAACTTTTGAGGGAAAAGTTAGTGCTAGTGTTAGGTTGTGAATTCCAGCCTATGTAACCGTTTAGTAACAGTGTGGGGGACAGTCGGTCCCTACAAGAAGTGGGCCTAGTTAGAGGTCCCCTAAATTAAATTCTTTACTAACGTGTAACCGGTTACACCGTTAGTATCCGTGTAAACGGTGACACGGATACTTAGCGTGTAAACAGTTACACGGATAATTAGCGTGTACATAGCGGATAATAGCAGTAACCGTTAGTTGCGTGTGTAGACGCGGTTAGTAGCCTTCGAAACTGACCTTCGATTGGATAGTGACTTTGTAGGTGCCCAGCCCTAGGCAGAAGAGTAAGGCTCGATTCATACTTACAGCAGTATGTCCGTTCAGTCGGCAGAATGACGTCACTAGCAGCCTAGTGCAGTGGATCAGCCAGCGCATGTGACGTCATTTTGTCGGCTGAACGGACATACGGCTGTAAGTATGAATCGAGCCTAAGACAGTAGACATTCTCTAGCTGCTTTGTGATGTATATACTGATGTAGCGCAGCTGTTTTAAGTGCAAAGTCGACAGACTCGTTACGAATTCGCCATATAAATTCATTACGAATCACCTGATTTTGCAGTTTCCTACGGTACTTTTTCACCGCTGATTTTACATACTCATACTGTAATGCACGGCTCTGAGGGTTGATTCTACCCTATTCCAGGTCAAAAGAGTCCTTTAACTATAACCAGTACTAACGATTAAATTTAAAAAAGGTCGATTCATTCATGCAGCCGTATGTATGTCCGTTCAGCCTGCAAAATACGAAAAAAGCACGCCTGCATCGACCTCAAGTATTACTTGGTTCAGCGCCTGACATTGACAGTGACAGTGATATTCGGAGAACCATCTAAAACACTAGATATTTATTCGAAATAGCGATCCAATAGTATAATATCACAACAGCAAACAATATTTACAGTCGATTAACAATTATATATTACACAAACAGAACAAACTCAGGGTAAATGAAACGGGGAATTTTCTTGAATTTACTTTTAAATTCTCCAATACACCTACAACTTTTGGTCACTAATCTTCTGCAGTCTGCATTAACTTTTAACTTAAATGTCGTTTCAAAGTAAATGTAAATTTCTTCGCGTACAGCACATTAGCTAATTTTTCTTTCGTTTGTATTTTCGTCTGGTTACCGTTTTCGAAAATCTAAATTGGAATTTTCTTATACATATGTCAGTAGAGTTCAGCGTGTTTTGCAATAAATATCACGAAGTCCTATACAGAGTAGAGTATATATAGTATGGCTTAAGACCACAGATGTACATGGGGGGGGGGGTTGGGGGCCGGGCAAGCCCCCCCCAGATTTGAAATTCCGGGACAAGCCCCCCCTCAATTTGACCCGTCGGGACAAGCCCCCCTCCTTGAAACTCCAAAATCGCCCTAAAATGCTCCAAAAATGAGCAAAAAGCGAAAAAAATCGCTAAAAACATCGGAATTTCGCAAAAAATTTCCTATTTTTAGGCAAAAATTAGCAATTTTTGCGTTTTTGGGACAAAAAATCGGGACAAGCCCCCTAAAATGTCGAAAATTCCGGGACAAGCCCCCCCCAGACCGAGACCCCGTGTACATGTATGCTTAAGACCGGTTCATACTTGTCCTTAAGGACACTGGGACAGGGACAAGGACAATTGGTCTGCTAATGTGAAGAATTGTAGACGTTTTTGCTAAACTGTTTCATACAACCTGCAAGTGCCCCAACTTTATCCATGCGAAAAGTCGGCATATTTGGCCAGGCAGTTTTCTCGGAATCGCTTAAGAACAAAACGATAGAGACTAGGGAGGGACAAGGACAAAGACGAGCATGAACCGGGCATTGAGGTCGATTCACAGTTACAATTGTATTGTGTTGAATCCTAGTAAAATTACCATAAAAATCGCGATACCAATCATGCATAGTAGATAGATGTGTTTTGATTTCGCAATTTTGCTGAATTTTAATTTTGATGTTGCAGCAAATTCAAATTAATTTTGATTTTTTATCATCAAAGCATACCTAATACATAGTATGTAGGAGTTCTGCCACTAGCAAATTTTCCGGCCTGCTACAGAACTGTAGTATGAGTACGGCTGCCATCATTTCTTCATAATTTCACCAACTGCACGGACATACGGCTGTAAGTATGAATCGACCCTAACTACCTTGACTTCAGAATCAACCAATCACAATCATTACAAGAGTCACCAAAAGAATACTGATGCTTGATTGGACAGCGTAGCCTGCGGACGTGAAGTCAGGACTGTAATGGGTGACCACCCGCGAATGTAGGGTCTGGAGGGGTCGCACGTTGTTCAGTACTCTGGCCTCACCCCGGCTGTTTTTATGGAGAGTGCGGCGAAGTGTATCCAGCTGAAAAGTTGAAAAAGTTTATCTAAAGTCAGACAAACAATAGTTGCACCATTTGAGAACATGAAACATGTGATTTCGTTACGAAAAGAATAGATTATGACTATCAAGAGCAGGTACAGCAAGTAGTCGCAGAAGTCATGCCACCAAAATAAGTAAGTGGCGCCTCTATTTTTTGTCAAACTTAGCTACAAAATTAAAAAAATTATCCAGCTAAAAACTCACATATCGATTATCACCTTAGGGCTTTGGAGTAGACTCTTTGCTTTTCTCAGTGGTCACCAATTTCTAGTCAGACTTAACCCAAATAGCTAGAAATTTCAGTCCCAACCTGTGTCTGCGACATAACAGAAGGATTTTGCAGTACAGTCCAAATGACGTTTTCTGTGCAGGGCGGGGTGGTCAGCGATCCCTCGTAGCGGTAGTATTTTCTGCGGTCCATTGGCATCAGCAGGTCCAGTTGCGCTGACAAACTCAACGGGGTCTTTGCGTCTGGAAAAATTGACAAAAATGAACAACAAAAAAACAAGTATATATAAGCGGAGAAATATATACATACAACTAAAGTCTGACAAAAAATGTTGACCGATTGTAGTCTCGCAATACTCTTTATGGCTTAAATTTGTTCTTTTCGTAATGACATCACACGTTTTGTTTAGTCTCAGTATTCAACATTTTTTGGTCAGACTTTAATTAGAAGTACAGTTTAAACAGGAACCAAGAAATGATGATACTAAGTTAAGTACGCCGTTGATAAACAGGAACCAAGAAATGATGATACTAAGTTAAGTACGCCGTTGACTATATAATAGCACACCTGCTCATATTTAATAACCATTATTAATTACAGCGAAATGGGTTTTAGGTAACTGTGACAGCAGGAGTAGACAATAGGAGATTTTCTGTAAGGCCCGGTTCCTACTCGTCCTTGTCCTTGTCCCTGGTGTTTTGTCCGTAAGCGATTCCAAGTAAACTGTGCGGCCAAATAAGCTAACTTTTCACAGGGATAAAGTTGGGGTCACTTGCACAGATCGTACGCAAACAAATAGCCGAGACGCTTGTGTCAATTTTTCAGAGCAGCTGACTAAAATCTGTCTTAAAATCTGTGTACTTACGGACAAGTATGAAGTATGAACCGGGCATAAGAGTGTGACACTATTATGTACTCTTGGGGACGTGACTCGTGAGCACAAGGCACAAACTGACCTTTGTTCCGAACTTCAACTAACTGTTTGATCAACACCTTCTCTAGCTCTTCATGCGCTGTGTTCGTTGGCGATACCTAAAAGATGATAACTTACACAAGTATATAATTTGCACGGATTTTGGTGATTATTTATTATCGGACTACGCTCAGAATCAACAAAACTTGTCACCAAAAATATTCGCACAAAAACGTGCCCTCAGCTTCAGAAAGAGAAAAACGTTAAGGCCATTTACACGATCGAACATGATCCGAACCGAACTTGGAGTCTGGAGCGCCAATGTTCGAAGCAAGTTCGATCGTGTGCGCGCAATGATATGCTCCGAACTTGCTCCGAACCAAGTTCGGAGCAATTTCGGTTTGGAGCAAGTCTGAAGCTGTAAATTGGCCTTAAATCATATATACAGTCAAAGGTGTAAAAGTAAATATACTTATGTCAAAATTCATTAAAGACACTGAGCTACATAGCTAACCAAACCGGCCAGTAACACAACTGCTACAACTTAGCTGGTTGTCGCAAAACAGAATCTACAGTTCAAGAGAGAAGATGGGGGTGGACCACACAGGTGGTAATATAATATAGCTAAAGGCAAGAGTACATAATAGGATATACTAATCCTATTATGTACTCTTGCTGAAGGTAAGATAGCACATATGACTCAAACAACACTGTTCTGACGTTCACTTTTTGTCCGGACATCCGTTTACCCGTTAAGAATCGACCCTTCACGAATCACGATGAAATTTACATACAAAATAGTCGTTTTTGTGAAACTAACTTCAAACATAACACCAACGACGGCAAGACCATTGTTTTTTATCTTCAAGGCTTCAGGGACAGGGTATCCTTTGTAGGTGTGTACAAAGTGGGCCTAAAAATGAGAAAATTGTTAAATAGCTCATGATCTGCATATTATGGTAAATAGTTTTCATTACTCCTTTCGTATATACATGTATGTCTATAGTGGCCAGTGGAATCCGAGCTTTAACTGTCAATTCAAAGTCGATAAAACCCGTGAAGCTGGTGACGTGCTTTTTAAAATTTTAAATTTAAATTTTTAAATTAATGTTAAAAGTCAAATACCCAATTTATGAATCGATTCCGGTTCGTACTCATCAGAAAGAGAATGTCCGTTTGTCCGTGAGCTCAATTTTTACTTCACGGCAGCACAAGTGTAAGCTCGACCGATAAAAGCAAAATAAAAAAAAGCAAAAGCGAAAAAAGTGCGAAAAGCCAAAACTGTGCTTACAACATTTTTTCTGCACTGTCTTACAGACAAACTCTTTAAGGACAAGTACGAACCAGGCTTAAGGACAAGTATGAACCGGGCTTTATAGTTTTTAATCACAAATTTTCCTGTGCTCACTTCCATGGGATATTTCTTTCCCTCAATGGCGTGCTCCGAACCCGTGCTGTCATTTTGTGACCAATGAAAATGAACCTGCGCCAGCCGATAGAAAACCCCGGCGTCTTCATCACCGTCAGCATTGGTGAAGGTTAAATCTGTGATCGTCAAATCCACATCGTCCGGTATTGACACTTTGGCTGAAAATAAACTAAAGGATTAAGTGGCTTTACTGGATTAAAATAAGTTGATTAGTTGGATTAGTTTGGTAGCTTTTAATAATTCGTTTAGTTGTCCTTTGAAGCCGATTTACACTAGGTTTCACCAGAGATGCACGGGGGGAATCTTTGAGGGGGGGGTGCCCCACCCCTGGCGCAAGGGGGGGGGGGGGTGGTTCCTAGTTTCGGCCATTTTTCGGCGACAGCTGAAAATTTTTCAGAATTTTTCAATTTTCAACTCATTTTTGGGGTACGTTTTTGGCCGCAGGCGAAAATTTTTTGCAATTTTTCAATTTTTTACGCATTTTTGGGGCACTTTCTTGGCCATCAGAGGGGTGGTGGGGGGTTGAGGGGGGGGGGGTGCCGACCCCCGTCAGGGGATCCACCCCCCCCGCCTATGTGCATGTATGGGTTTCACCAGAAATCAGTTAGCTAGCTCATCTTGTTAGACTCATAAAAGTAATAACACACAACGTGGGAGTCACTAAACTTTCACAGAAACTTGAACACAGTGTGGAAGACACATTACACCGAAATTTTAATTCCAATATTCTATTTAGTTCGGAAAGAGCGTTTTCGATCAATTCTAAGTTGATATTTTTTTTTAATTTTGACCAAAATGTAGCTCTCTTCTTCTGTACAAAATCACCTTAACGTGTTTACCACACCCCCCTCAGTTCAACACTTGCACAGTTCACTATGCACGGTTTTGAGTGGGGGTAGCCCTTCGGTTCTAGACACTAGGAAAGGCACCCCCCCTCAGTTCAGGACTATGCACTGGGGGACCACCCCCTCTCACTTGAAGACAGTACGAAAGGCATTTCAAAATGTCTTGAACTGAACCCCTCAAAACCGTACAAAAAGGTCTATTTTGTGCTCCGCATTGGACGCAAGCCCCAAGGCATAATAGGAAGAGTGTCATACTCTTCCTATATCTATTAATTCATTAAATCCCTTCAATTAATCCCACCAGTATGTCCATTATTGCTCAGCTCCAAACCAGGAATCTCTTTATCGTATTTGTGGAAAGTAAGCTCGGACTGGTCGTAGGGTCTCTGCTGACCAAGCGAGGCTCGAAGGTCGATGGGACTTTGTCGGTCCCCGGAGCAATCCGTGCCCCCCAGAGTGTTCCAGGAGTGGGGCCCTGAAAAATACTCATTCATTCATTCATTCATTCATGCATTCATTCATTCATTCATTCATTCATTCATTCATTCATTCATTCATTCATTCGTTCATTCATTCATGCATTTGAATAGTGCAAGAAATGTGAAAGTCAAGGTTGGGTAATATGGGGAATGCATACGTGTTTTGTAACCGAAAACATTAACCGAAAACATTCAGATTCAGTCTTTATACGTACATCTTTAATCATTTGAATTATGGATTGGGTTTGAATGGGTAAATATGGGTTTGAATAAGAGTTGGGTAATATGGAATTATACGCGTTTTGTAATCGAAAACATTCATATTCAGTGTTTGAATATCTTTTCGAAAGAATACATTTGCAAAATGTCATGGTTACCAGCTTGGCAACAGAACCGTTTCGGTGCATAAATATTAAATCCTAGCTCAGCCTAAATCACTGGTTGTCACTTGCTACGAAAGCTGCATTTTGATTGGTTGAAACGTGACTACTTAATTCTCCATTATTTAGTAGCTTGCAAAACAAAGTAAACTAACCATTTATGGCGTTGGTATCATAGCTCCAATCGCTACCAGTAACTAAAACAGACAGAAAGTAGGATAAAACTTCCCCCACCAGAGAAGTAAAGGGGACAAGTTCTATATCCGGCACTTTACTAAAAATCCGGCACCTTTTCCGAACAGTGCCGTAAATGGTATAATGGCCCCGCGGGAATGAACAAGCTCCAAGAGCTGCTTCATTTCCGCAGGACCATTACGCCATAATGGCGCCGGACTCTAACGACTTACAATATATTATCAAGAGTACATAATAGCGTCTCACTCTATATAAAAGAAGAGTGAGACACTCTCCAGCCTGCCTGTGTTCTAGCAAAGGCAGATGCGCTGGTCGTTTTCAGGCTACATGTTGACATTTTGTGCAACATGTGGCTGGCCAATCAGAAGCAAGCTCCTATTCTCTGATTGGTCTATGCAAGCCTGTGCACGTGCTCCAATCATAAAACGAGACCGGGATCAAATGTTGATAACTCATTATTCATTTATAGTCTGCTTGCAAAAACATCAAAAAGGTTGGGAAATACCCTTAGGGATATTTTGGCAAAGTTCTGTGAAATTGATTGAGAAACTTTTAAGAAACTCAGAACAGTTTAAATATGAAAAGTTTTTCAATCAATTTTGCTGAAAGTTTGCCAAAATATCCCTAAAGGTATTTGCAAACCTTTTTTAATGTTTTTGCAAGCCGACTGGAATAAATAATGAGTTATTAAGCTTTTATCCCTATCTTAATGCTTATCAACGCATCAGCGATTATATACTAAAGTGTGTTACGCAGAGAATCTAAGCGCTGATTGGCCGGCCATATGTTGCACAGAATGTCAATATGTAGCCTGAAAACGACCAGCGCATCTGCCTGTGCTAGAGCACAGGCACGCTGGAGAGTGTCTCATTCTTCTCCTATATAGAGCGAGACGCTATTATGTACTCTTGATATTATCAAACCGTCTAAGTGTTTCTTATTCTAGAAATTCTAGATAATTTTTTTAATGTCTTAAGATAATTGATTTGGGAACCTAGGCATAACAAAATGACGAAAATTTGAAGTTATTACAAACTTTAATCCACAACTTGAAAATTACAATCAAACCTGTTAAGTTTTACATTAAGTTAAGTTAAGTTAAGCTGGAGGCCTATTATTACGATAATCTGCTAGTTTTAACTCTGTAAATACTAATACTGAATTTCGCAGCCATTTTTGACATCAGTGGCCCGTTAAAAATCAAATCAGAAAAATCTGTAGGCTTTACAAATAACCAGATCCATCGCTTACAATTTTTGCAATTGTATGATTTGCAAAAGTAAGCCACATGTCTCACCAATAGTGATAAGCTACATAACTAAAAAAAGAACCCCTAAAATCAAATATATATTACCTGAATATAAAAATACTATAAGAATGGAACAAAATAAAATATATATACATTGAGCCATGGTAAAAACTCGAGCGGATAAAATAAGCTGGCGTAAAACTGATTAAAACGGTCACTGACCTAGAATTAAGCGTTAAGAATTAAGATCTAAACATGATGTCTAATAAAAACGTTATCAAGAGCAAATAGGATACTAAGGTGACTTAAGGGGGTAATTGCGTTTTTAGGTGTTTTTTTAAACTACCATAACTGCACTTAACCTCAACAAAAACTAGAGCGGTCTTTTTTACATTTTTTTACACCTTCTAGCTTTAAAAAAACTATATTTAAAAGCAGATTATCTTTTGCAATTTTACTGCTGCTATCATTTGAATACACCCCCCCATCAGCGGTTTTTTTGACTAATTTTTGCGCCACAGTTATGAAACTCAAGATCAGCCAACAACTACTAAACTTTTTGCAGTTATGCACTGACATAATATCCCCACCCGTTTTTTTGATATAGTTGATAAGTTGTTTCTACGTTGAGAAAATGACATTTTTGTGCAAAAACCACGTAATTTGATTTTTCTCTAAAATTTTCAAAAGCCCATAACACCGACTCTACAAACTATTTTTAGAAAAGAAAAAAAACGGGTGGGGATATTTTCCTAAAGATAATGTGGTTAAAGTTTTGAAGCCGTAGTCCGTTTTTAGCTTGAGTTCTGTGGGCGCAAAAATTACACTGAAATGTCAAAAACCAGGAAGACGACATTACCCCCTTAAGACACTTTAGCTGAGTAAGAGAAGAAGGGCAAAATAGTTGCGTCTAACAAAAACCATTCAGAATCTACAAGAATACTTATAAATGACGGAATCGCCACATAAATTGCTCATAGGATTCATTAAATATATGAAACCTGTTTCACACGATGGTGAAAACGCGTGGGGTACCCCTTGGGGCTCGCCATATGGTCCCACATGGTGCCACATGACGCCCCATGGGGTGCCCAGGCCACCGAAGGGCACCATGTGGCATCGTGTGACACCCCAATGGGCGCCCCACAAGGGGAAAATCAGAATCGCTCGCCGTGCGTTTTTTATGTGGCACCACATGCGACGCCAATGAATAGGCACTGTTGAAACGTGACTTTATACAATTGCTTGCAGGACGATTTTATGGCTTAATCTAAATCACTTGAGTTAATTCTTTCACATTTGGTTAGTCTGTCACGGCTTCTCAGAATATATAGCTCATGAGTTCTATCTAACTAAGATATAAAATATAAATTATTTTTATAAGTTCTTACACCTGAATAGATGCACAAGGCACATATCACATATGTCATAATTCAATGTAAAACCTTACGTAATAGTAAATATATACTTAGTATTTTGACCGCTTAGATTAGTAAAATTCAAATTCACGCGCGTTCATGCCCCATCCTGTGAATATGTTCCCCACGGGAATCCTCGGGGGACACCGCACGATGCCACATGGCGCCCCATGGGGCACCCCACGGCACCCTTTAAGGTGGTAGTAACGTTTTCGACAGTTTTGCAGGAGTAAAACTTGACAACTTACGATTATTTTTCAATCAATAACAATAGTACGCATATTAATTTAGAAAACTATAAACTATTATGAGATAAATGCTTGCTAAAATAGCTTAAAAATATCATTTTTAATTTTCACAGAAAATATTTTTCAGCCAGTTACGACAACTTTTTGTAAATTTTATGTTTAGCTAAGCCAAAGAAGCAGCTAGTCAAAACGGCCGTTTAGTGAAAAAAGAAAAAAATGACACACAGGCATGTCAAAAACCTTCAATTTAGATACCAAAATCTTTGCGCGTTTCGCTTTTTGAGATTACGTCACATTTATGCAACGTTTATTTTGAACTATAGTACGTTACACAAAAGTCCGCAAAACTTGACAACTACTGGAAGGATTTTGTTCAAAATTTGAGATAAATTGGCACACATACATATGTGTCTACCTTATACTAAAATTTCAAAAATTTTATCCGCTTAAATTTTGCTTTACATCAAATTCACTTGCAGAGTTCTGTAGAAATGTACTTCCATCTCCATGGACTAAATCTCAAGTCTCGATGTTGCAATCTTTTCATGCGTTATTTTCCAGATTTTTTAGATAATTTCTGATGTGTCAATTTTTTATTTGTGTTAATTCAGCTTATTGTGTGAAATAACTAGAATAAAAAATTTGTATATTTTCCAAAATTTGAAAAAATTCAAATTTGAAGGTCCGTAACTCATTTTCTGCATCATAGAAATGCACCAAACTTAGCATTAAAATTCACCCTGTAATTGTCTATGTTGGTGCATAGAATGAAATTAGTTCGGATTAAACTGTCAATTTTACAAGCAAAACATGAAAAATTCAAAAATTCACGAAATTCGACTTACTTTGACAGTGTCTGCTGACAAGCTTGTTACAGACTGAAGCTAAATAATGTGCATAAGTGTACATAGCTTTAGTCAAGTTCTTTAACGTGAAAAAGACAGCTACCAATTTTATTGAGTCAATCAAAAGTTATAGCAAGTTATAAAAACTGTCGAAAACGTAACTACCACCTTAACTCAAGGTAAAACTCTTAATCGATTCAAGCCCGGTACACCAATGAAGATTGGCACAGTTGACGCTTAGGATTCAGTTGAAAACTGAGGTTTAACCGCGACTTATCTGGGATTTAACTAAATCTTTTCAACTGAAGCGTAGCTCCAGCTCAGTCTTAAGTTAATCCGATTTGGTGCAGTCCACCGAATAACTCATGATGACATCAGCAATGAAGCTACATTAAATCCATCTTAACAAAGTTTTATAACACGTTCCACAAGTGAATTAACTTTTGCCATTCTACCTAACCTTTAAAACAAGTTATTGAACGCACTTGATCGTAATCGAAATGTTCTGAATAATACTTCGGTTGTCTTCACAAAAAAGTTGCTGGAATTCGTGTATGTCTTCCAAAAGATACCAACAGGTGTTCAAAAATCTGCAGCTTATAAGAGTGCCAAAATTACCTATTAATGAGTAAAAAACCGTCTATTAGCTAAAATGAAGCACTTATTTACATATAAGCTAGTTTTAGCCAATGTAACACCGTAAATAGAAAAATGCTAGGATTTTTGAATCATACGGCAAGTCTATGTATATCGGTTTGCACTTTTTCAATGTCTATTGAAACTTTATAGAGTTTCGCCAATGTACTTTTTAAAAGTTTACATTCACCATAAAGTTGTAATTTATGGGCAACTATTGCGCATATTAATTGAAACAAAGTATGTTTTAAAGCAGACGAAAGTAGGTGTTTTTTCAATTAGTTTACTAATGACTAAATACGACAATCCCATGTCACAATCTATTAACGGTAAAACATCGTTGAACGCGCGGTTGTAAACAAATTCTTGGCTTCAAAAGGCCGAAATGGGCAACACAGAATCGCCAGGAAAACCAGCAAAATCGGAGTTTCCGCTCACCTTGTGTAAAACTCAAATTACTTTGAACCCCCCCCCCCCCAATGCGACACAGAAAATGAATTCATATTTTTTCATGTCTTGAAAAACGCACTGAAAACTACGTAAATAAAATCAGTTTAAAATTTGATATGAAACATACCGAAAAGTGTATATTTGAGCGCAGTTGCACTTAGAGTTTTTGTTGTTTGTTACTTGTCACTAATATCTTAACTGCAGTAATATTGTTTTGCTACAGTAGCATATTATGTCCCCAACAGGATTTTTACTTGTTTACTTTCAGTAAAACAGGGCGAAATAATACAGCAAGTAGAAGGGGAACAACCTAACGATAAAATGCGCCCGCTCATGCGCCCTCGTGTGAATTGGCCTCTACGCCTCAGGTTTAACCACTGTGATTAGCTTCACCTTCGTAAGGTGATATCGACTGTTTGCGAGCGGCTCTGATGTCGACAGGATAGTAAAATAGATCGTAGTGAGGATTTTACGCTTTCACCTGACAGTGTCAATATTCCAAAAAATAAAAAACCAAAACGTTATCAATTTAAACGGACACCCATACATAGTGATTTGTGATGCCGGGTTTGTGATGTTAACCTTGACCTCCTCTTGATAGGTCCGTGAAAATTTGTCCCAAAAGTTTGGTTTTGTATGCAAGATAACTCTTGCATACCTTTTTCCTGCTGCGCCACAGCGCAGCAGGCTTCTTTAGAATGAGTCTGTCGGTAGATAACGTGTATTTTGGAAGGTTTTGTGTGTGCGTTTGTGTACGTTTTGACTCATGTGATTGTGCGGGTGTATGTGAACGTGAGTGTGTGCACCAAATGTGTCTGTGCTGCTGCTGTGCTGGTATGTGTGGTTGACTGCATTTATTGTCTGCTGTGCATACATACGTATCTGGGTTTGCTGTTGGTAGACTTTGCGAACTATACTCGACTAAAGAATAGTAATCAGACTTACATTTTTTATCTCAAATTGTTAACAAAGTATCACACATTGTTCACACTTTAGTACTCACTACTCACTACTATCTCACAGCTTCACACAATATGCAGGGACCGCTCAAGCTTAACGGTACACTAAACAGCGGACATTTAGAAAACCAAATCTCACAGCTGTGGATGCGATAATAGATGCATACAATTTCGGTCATTCTGTCTGTTATGATTGTTTGCAGCGCAGCAGGTTTTTCATTTCACGGAGTGATAATATAACTTTGACATGTCCACGCCCATTTTGCATTGAACCTTGCTTGTTTGTACAAGTTTTGGCCAAAATTAAAAAAATTGTCTAAACTGATACTGAAATGTCCTTTTAGATGCATAAACGCTGCTAAAGATGTACACCTACTTTTTTTGCTACAAAAATACACTTTCTGCACAGTATAACTATTCAATAAATAAAAAACAACTTTTGTTTTGTATGACGACTGATTCAGAGTGACGTAATATATATTTTTTAATTTGTGAATGCGCAACTTTTGTTTCAAACTTGAGCACAAAATCAGAAACTTTATTTCACACGATTTATGCGGCCATTTATGTACATTTATTCTACAGTAAATAGAAGAATAAGATTAGTTCTATTCTAGGATAAATTTTGTCACGCCTGTAAACGACTGTAATTATGGGGAAATAATCAAAAACTACCCAAGCGTTGGGATTATATACTGTTAATGTAACAAAACATTGCTTCTAAAGTAAAGTTCGAACGGAAAGCACACATTTAGAACAGCAAAAGCCGCACTAATCTTTTGACCAAACAAACAATTATTCTGAGTTTGACAAGTCTTTAGTCGTGTTCAGCGCAAAGCGGTTCAGTTGAGCTGATCAAAACTGATTTCAAGTCGATGTATCGAGGTTAGAAAATATGTGCTTGAACGATCACTTTAGTTTACATATTTTTTAGTAAAAAATTCCCAAAAACAAAACATTTGTGCATTTTTGGTAAAAAATTCTAAAAACAAAAAGACTCAAGGCTTTTCTCCCCACTACAGTTGGCCTTTGCAAGATAGAGGTGTGACAAAAATCGGGGAGCTAACCTAATGTTACAGTTTGATCCACAACGACTAAAAATGGTGATTTCTACATAGGTTTCTCAAAAAACATGAAAATACATAACCAATAAAGATCTAAACTTTATGAAAAACAGCCAAAGTACAACACAGAAGAATATAAGTGTTGGTAAATCCTCCGATCGTGTTAACTCGTGACGACCACGTCGTTTTAGCGGCTTATAAATCAAGTTGAAACTTTTTACGCGACGGATGAAAAGCAGAATGTTCAAAATTAATGTTTTTGAAAAGCACCTGCGCCTAATTGTGAAACATAAGTAAGGAGCATGTGTCGAATTAAACTGGTTTAACATACTTAGCTGGTCAAAAACAAAAATTGTTTTTAATCTTAGGTGAATAACATATATAACCTCACTGTGAGGGCGTGAATACTCGGCAACTTCAAAAAAAGCGGCTATATTGGAATTTAAATGGTAAGACTTCTAGTAACCGAACTTATTCCTTGTCTTTTTCTTTTTCTGCTTTGAATCGAATTTAATTTTATTGAATTCACATCGATCGCTACTAAAAAAATTTAGATACGAACAAAAATATAGACATCTATATTCATCTTTGAAGAGGACATTAGTATTACTCGATATATAAAGGTTTGATAATAGTTTGGTCTTAGTTTATAAAATCACTATGTCCCTACTTCACAGATTATATACTCGAAAAACTTACGTAGAAAATTGCAAAAATATTACTACATCTATATTGTACATGGTATGCACTTCAATTACGGAACCAAATCAAGCCCGAAAAATTGTGAAATGTTTAATACCTACAGGTAATATACGCTGTTTTCGTAGTTTTGCCGTAAAAGCAGAAATATGTACGGCTGCCTCGAAGTATTGAGGAACACAAGCAAATGGAATAAAAACTTAAAGGTCACTTATTTGGAGCTTCGGAGCCCAATTATAAACTTCAAGCTATACTTAAACAAAGAAAAGGCCAATTATTGCGAAATATCAACTAAAAGCGAGCGGCAAGCATATATTCAGAAGTGAAGTTGGGCACTAAAACACAACTTACGTGACAAACTTTTCGACTAAAGCATATGTTGAAGAGATTTTTGCCTGCAACCCTATTGCGTAACTTTAAAGCAGGCGGCAGGCCCGCGGTTCCTTAAGACTTCCAAATTGTAAAAAATCATGTTTTAATTATAGCTACACAAAAACTGGCTAAATTAGCAAAATATTATTTCAGCTAAATACATACCCATATGTCTTAATTTCCACTAAAAAGTTTCCAGGTTGAAATTGCAAAAAGCAAAGCGGAAATGCACATTAAAGTTTTTGGATTGTTTTTGTTGACTTTTGGAGCGGCTATTAAACCGTAAAACCTTAAATTCAAGCTCACGGATAATTTTATGGAAAATATAATGGATTTCAATTCGGTACCTCAAGGGTTGATTCAAAAAATCATAATTACAGCCGTATGACCGCTCAGAAATCCAATAAAAACAAAAAAACCCAGCTGTGTATGTAAATTGCGGTGGCCTGCACCAAATAAGTTTTACTCAAGTCTGAGCTTGAACTAAACTCCACTTCAACAGATTTAGTTAAAGCCTCAACTACATCCAAGCTAAATCTCAGTTTTCAACAAATTTTCAACGCCATCTGCGCTAATTTTTTTTCGTTGGTTCAGCGAACATAAACCGATGTAAGGACGTCTGACAAAAAATAGTTGCACCACTTGAGAAAACGAAACATGTGATTTCGTTACGAAAAGAATAGATTTTGACTATCAAGAGTACAGCAAGTAGTCGCAGAAGTCATGCCACTAAAATAAGTAAGTGGCGCAACTATTTTGTGTCAGACTTTAGTAGAGTGAACGCCTGAATCAAATCGGTTTAAGCTAATCCTCCGTTAAACCAATTTGATGCAGTGTAGTGATGTTTTAAGCCCGGTTCATACTTGTCCGTAAAGACGTCAATTTGCTTGTACGCAAACTTGTGTAGGTAAACTACTGCAACAACTTAGTTTGCTCATAATGGCAAACGTTTGGCATGTCAGACAGTTTTCACATCTGCACAAAAAGTGTTTTTGAGCAATGTGACGGACAGTTCCTTATGGAAACGGACAAGTACAAATCAGCTTTATGGGCGAGTTTTTCTTTGTGTTACAACACAACAGGTCTTTAATTTTATCTTAATTCTTAGTTACATTCTGTGTCAGCATATATAGTGACGGGCGTCAATTATTATCAATGACAATGTCACGAGTTTGGACAAAATGGGTAAGGCAGTCTTAGCTTAGTCTTGCTAAACGCAGTCTAAGGGCAACGTTCTACCTTATGTAATACGTGTAAAATTTTTGGTTATGATGTTTTAAATTACTGAAATAGAACGCCTTAGACTGGTTTTAACGTAAGACTGCCTTTATCCATTCCACCCAATAAGTTTTAATATAATCGGTTAAATCTAATCTATTAGGTTTAGGTAAATCTTAATAAATTAGCCCTGACTTTAATACTTATGGATGTGCCACAGAATGATTTTGAACCTAATATATACTTTTAACAACGGAACGCAGAATCATTGATACCTACAGTTTAAATGAGTACGAGTTAACTAACTAACCACACCACAGAAAAATCTCCTGTACTATAAAAAGCATGTGATAAATTGAGAAATAATATAATAGTCTTAGAATCATATAATATACAACTCCAAGCGGAAATTTGATATTGATCAAAGTGGGCTAAAGCATTTTACTGAATGACAGTTAAAAGCAATATATACTTAAGAAATTCTCACTATCACAAAAATACGCAACCTGCGTTTTATTTTTTACGTCATTTTTTATCCATTTGGGCGGACAATATGAATTATATGCTTACTTATACTGATTATCAGTATCAATTATAAGAATATGACATGTAGTATTGTGCAATAAAAACTCCCCCATTTAGTTGATGTGAAACAAGCTTTATCTTTCGCGAAAAGTGATGAACGTGGCCGGAACTGTCAAAAAAAGGTGTGAATTGTAAAAAAACGTCAAAGTCAAATTTTACCATTTTATTATACCAAATCACAAGTTAACAAAAATGTTCCTTGTTCTTTCTTCACTTTTCAATGAGTAGTTGGTTAGTCTTTCTGTAAATTTACCGGATGAGCACAATCTCTAAATTACAGAAACTACTTAAACATCAAAAAATTTCAGTTCAATTAAGTCTCTTTAAAAACAGGTCCCAAATGAACGTGATTTCTGAAGCAAAATGTTTCTGCCAGCAACACTAATGCTTTATGTTCAACTATTAAGTAATTTAAATTATAAACATTTTATATAACAATGGCAAATTCAAACATTTATTTTATAAAAAATATAGAACTGGGTACTGTACAGTGTACACAAGCGGGTACACGAGGTTCAGGGGGCGAAATGCACCAGGGTACAGAAAAAAATAGTTTTGGGAATTCCAAGCAAATTGGGACGGTTTGGGAATTTCCTAGTCTGTTTTTACAATCTTTTAAGCCTGTCTTCTACCATGGTGATCCAAAATTGTGGTCCAAAATTGTCCCTTAATGAAACTGGACCGTTTCTGAACTTAAAATGCATACCCTCTTGTACTTGTTAAACAAAAGGCAGAAACAAGATAACGGTAACTCTCCCGTTTTAACAAAACAGCTGTTACTGTGTGATTGTGTAATATAAAAACGTAAATGGTTCTCAGGGTGATAAAAACGCAATTTTAAACTCAAAAGCAGTCCTACAGGCTGTCTTTGTTAATAGGAAGCAAAAAACGGGCTCTTATAAGTGCAACTGGCAATAATAAAATTATCATCATCGCATTTAAAAACTATTATATATACATAATCAAATTGTAAAACTGGACTAGAAAGAAAATGCAAAATACTTTTCAAACTAAAAAACTCAATCAATTTGGACAAGTGTCAACGTTGATTACAAAACGGTGACTCTTCTTGGATGCTAAACATATTTTCACTGACATGATGTTAAGGTTAAATAAAGTTTATGCCAAAAATAGCCAAAAAAGCAGTTGTTTTTGGTTATTTTTGCTAAAATCTGTCGCCAGAAAAATGATGGAGTGTCTTTTCGCCGAAACTGGGTTCCGCGTTTTGTTTTCGAATCATTAAATATGTCATAACTCATAACCAACGCAGAACTGTCAGCATTTTACTTAATGTCTACTAAGACTTTCATATACATTTCAAACCTAAAACAAGCACGTCTTGCGAGTAAAGTTTAACTAATTTTCGATAGAGTTGGTTACGACATGCTTTGGTAAATGCTGAGGATATTCTTCGAATATAAAACGCGGCACCAAAAGTTTTTAGACCAAAATTTTTAACATGTTAAGCTGCATCTTGCTTTCAGAACCTTGACAGTTTTTCGATACGAAAATTAAGTTGAAAACTTCGTACAAACCGTAAAAAAAAACAATCGTATCCGACAAACAACAAAACCGTACAAAACAATAGTATCAAAAACACGCCAAAAACCGCCAAAAAAAAGTTAAAACCGTGTACAAAATACTGCGTGTTTTGTACATTGCCACTTGCCAGTAATGTCAAATGTCAGCTGGTGAATTAACTTAGCCGATGCCAGTGTTGTCATAACACAGCAACATGCATAATAGCATAGCGTGCCAAACTATGGCCTCTGAGGCTGTGCCCTTAAGTGTTCTGGTACCAACGCTCTGATAAACAATCTAGGCAGCATTGGTGCGACAGGTTTTGTCATTACTGCCCACTGTGTGCAAAATTTTTCAGCAGTCAGCACCTGACTGACATGCGATCATGATGAGCAATACACGTATTACAACACTATACGCTGAGATGCAAGATTAACACACACAGTGAACACACACGCACACACAGACAATGTATTTTTAGGACCTGCCAATTCACGGCCAACCTTTCACGGTTTATTCTACTTTGTCCCAATTCTACTTTGTCCCAATGATTATGATTGGCTGTTGCGGTTTGATTGACCGGCCAATCAAAATTGAGTAGGTGGTGCGTGACTAAGGTGACAAATTGAGGGCAAAACAATTATCTAATAAAATATTGGAAAACGTAGCCAAGATGAAGTCTGAAATTGCTGATAATAACAAAAACCTACCACAACCACAGACACTTGTTAATTGTAATATCTACCACACAAAACATATCAGTAGCAAGGACCTCTTTTATAGTTTTGTTTCATTCGAAAGTTGGTTGGAAATAAACTTGGTTCACTATCTATTGCTAACTACTGTAACTTAAAAATTTTTAATTTTTGATTGAATTTATAATTTCTCTTATATTTAAGGCAGTTAGCAATAGCATAAGAATAAGTTTTAGGCAAAATATGAATGATGTTTACAAAATTAAGTTGGGTACCACAGCCAACGGATTTCTTATTAGAAATTATATTTATGTATTGAACGCTTAATGCGTTAATAATTTTACTACATATTTCATTCATTTCAATAATTTTGTAGTTTGCTTGATTTCATTAAAACTGTACTGCACAATTTTGCACTATTGTGAAGGCTACAGTAAGAACAGTAAGATAGCATTACATAGATAAGCTCCGCCTTTTTAGTGTACCTCATAGTTTAATGGCTGAACAAACATAGGCGTCAGCCAATCAGATTTGTTGGGACAAACTAGAATTGGGACAAAGTAGAATACGCCATTTTCACAACGCAAGTAACACAGGGAAAAGGAGATACATGCAAATCGAGCTTTTGTAATATAGTATATACGCGGCGGCTGAGGCCGCCGCGTAAAAAGATGCAATCAAAAAGTCTTATTGTCAAATTAACTGGATTAGATTGGATACCGCACTTGGTGGACTGCACCAAATCGGATTAACCTAAACCTGAGCTGGAGCTAACCTCTAGTTAACTGGATTTAGTAAATCCCAGCTGAATCGTAGGTAAAACACAGTTTTCAACTTAATCTTAAGAGCTAACTGCGCTAATCTGGTGCAGCGGACTTGACCCGATTTAAGAAAATTAAGCTGAGTTAAATCAGTTTCATCTTTTGCCAATCGTCAGTTAATCCGATTTGTTGCAGTCCACTGAATTTCAACCGAATTTGAGCAGATGCAGGTAATAGACAGAAAACAGAAATATGTTAGGTTGATTTATGTGTTAATTAATCAATGTACTTAATCCAATCAAATTAGCAAAATTTCTTTAGAAAAAGGATCTAATAAAACATAAAAAGCGAAAGTTTACTCCAACAAAATGAAGGATCACCGCTACAGGCGATCGCTATGCAAAACGAAACAACACAGAGCACAGACAAGGATATTAAACAAGGCAAAACTAACTGCAACCTAATTTGCATAAAATACCAATATTTTTCCAATATTGTGGAGATAAATAGAAGCAAGAAGAAGTTAATATATTTTTTACGTTTCATAAATGTTCCATTATTAATTAAGTTTTCAACAGTCATGAATGCTAAACAAGCCCAATTTTCGGCAAAACCATTCAGCAAGCAAAAAGTTTTAATTTTCAAGTACATTGGCCAGAGGCCATCGTAAACCTGCTGGGACAGCTAACTTGTAATTTTTTATGCACACGTATTAAACCTGTCCGCTAATCAGAGTGCAAAACCTTCAGGTTTCGTTCAATAGGCAAATGTCGTTAACATTTTATCTGCAAAGTTTCCAAAACTATGTTGTGACATAGGCACCTTATGGAATAAATTTTAGTAGGCACTCTTAGCTATAAAATACAAGACGGTAGAATGGTGTAGTGGTTTAGCTGTTGTACTCATAAACCGAAGGCTGTTGGATCGATTCCGGGGAAAGCAATTTTTTGTAATTTTTTCCCATGCCTGTGTAACGGCGGTAGTTGCGAAGGCAATACATTAACAGAAGCAAGCCAGCAAGGTAAGTAAGTAGGTAGACGGGTGCGATTTGACGGAGGCGGACGTGTAAAACAAACTCCGCACATGAGCAGTTTAACGTTAAGCAGCGCACTAAGAATACAAAATCAAAATTAAAGACTTGTTGGGCTGTGGCCCAACAGGAATGACATGTACAATTATTAATTACACTAGTTTTCAACAGATTAAGCAAAACAAGCCCAATCTGCGGCAAAAGCATTCAGTAAGCATCAAGCATTTATTCTTAAGCACATTGGCCAGAGGCCATCGTAAACCTGTTGGGCCAGCTACAGCATTATTTTACTTACTTGATTTATCTTCCATACAAAACATCTTCTTTAGCTATTTTAACAAAGTTTGTACAAAGTGCGCAATAGATACGGGATTAAGACGTAAAATAAGTTATTGCTGCAATTAGTTAACAGCAAATCGACTTAGCGAATATTGTGTAAAATGTAAAAAAAGTTGTCTCCTTCTGGGCTCCATCCAGCAAACTTTTGGTTAAGAAACCAATGCGCTAGTACTCTGCGCCACGGAGACCACAGAGCAAGATCGTTTGGTTGTCGTTAAATATTTTAGGTACGAGAATTTTAACGCTGTAAACCTGGGCCAACCTTTCACAAAATTTTCCAGTCCTAAGTCCTAAATTTTACGATTTTGCAAATAAGGATTTATGTGCCGTGTTATATAACTGTTTTTGGAACTTGATTATCATATTTACTGTTATCAATTTGCTTACGATATTTTATATCCTATTAATAATATCCCAATGTGCTTTTAGTGAAGTCTCGGGACTCTGCGATCTATGTGGTCGAGTGGTTAGTTTCATAGATTCTCAACCATGAGGTCATAGGTTCGATTCTAAGTTGATCACTTTTTGGCAGTCTTTTGCATTTCGAATTACTTCTCAACAATAGCCCCGATCTCAACAACACAGTGAAACTACAAGGTATTTTAGTGTGACAGATGCACATCTAAGATAGAAGATGTGTAAAACACACTTCGCACATAAACACTTTAACGCTAGAACAGTGTTAAAGATACCAGAATCAAAATTAAAGACTTGTTGGGCTGTGGCCCAACAGGAAAAAACCCCAGGGTCTATTTATACTAGCAGCCGTCCTTCCGTTCAACCAACAAACTTCTGCCACTTATATATACTTAATAAGGATGTAGCGTGCTTTTATCCTCAATTCTGCCGTCTGAACGGACATGGCAAAAAAGTTTCCAATTCGTTACTGGTAAAGCCCGGTTCATACTTGTCCTTAAGAACATAGGGACAGGGACAGGGACAAGGACATTTTTCTTGCAGCTATTGCGCAACATTGCCCAATAAATTTTGTCCAACTTTTGCAAACGAACTGGACTTGACTACAACTTTTTTCGTGCAAAAAATTAGCTATTGAAAATTAGTTTTCTTGATATGGACATGTGAGTATGAAATCACCGGGCTTCAGTGGTAACTGATAAGGAATCTTTGTTACCAAAAAAGACCCTAGCTTTGACTTAGACTAAGAGTCGTCTAAAAACCAAAGCTTTGTCCCGAAAAAAAAGTATCGTCGTCCAAAAAAACGAAGCTCGGTTCGAACTTCGAAATGATAAAGCTGCGATGGCAAAAAGACCTAGGTTTAAAACAGTATAAATGGTCCCTAAGCGTGAATCGACACAAATTCGGGTAACCCGAAAATTAACAGATCGTCATGCCTCACAAGGATCAGTGCGACTAAAGCATAATAGGCCGCTTGCAACTTCCAATGGGATTTTCCCCTACAATTGTGGTTCTTGATAAACATTCAGTTAGGATAACCAATGAAGACGCAGAGCGGCCTACTGGTGATCTAAAGGTCTCCGGTTCGAATCCTATCCTACTAAGCCACGATGAAGCATAGTCTACTGTCTACCCAGCCTGTAATCCACTAGTGGTCGCCTATTCGCCTAAATGTGAACCAGGAGTAATCCTGGGGAGTTTGGCGCAATGGGCTGAACATCAACAAAAGTTGCATGAGCGGTTTCCCGTCTGAACTGAAGCAACAAGAACCCATAAAGAAGTCTATCTTTTCCTTTGCCTAGGGCCTAGGCTAACCAACAGCCACCAAATAGAATCTATTCTAGTTCAATCTAACACACTCGAGTTAATCTAAGGTTAAGAACACTAAATAGGTCAATAACTGATATCCTAATTAGCCTAAAAGGCAGCATCGCCATAATACCTATTCCCCTCATAACAATAACAACGTACTCGAAGAATTTTTTACTGTAGAAATACACTACTGAGAAGATGCCAAAATAATATCTAAAGGCAGTTTCATTCTAACATAATACAAAATAATTTATTCAACATGCACATTCAAAAGAACAACACTGCAACACAACAATAAATACACACGATTCAATGTGACACTGACATGAGAAAATATAAGAACATCAGTCGATTCATACTTACAGCCGTATGCCCGCTCAGCCGACAAAAAATGAACAAATTACTTTTACAATTTAAAACCACGGGCAAACTTATGGTAATGAGAGATTCTAGTTCGAAAAAAGCTTGTCATATCTGGTAAAGAAAATCTTCTTGAAGTACCTTTTTAACACAAACAAACAATTAAGCTTGAAGGTGCACTTTTGATTTTCGCGGGCAAGTCATAACGTGCGTAATATGTAATGCACAAATAGGCTAGGAGACGAAAAAATAACTGGCTGAGAACTATTGATCAAATCAGGAATCAAAACTAATAATAGTGGCACTAAAATCTGGCACACAATATCTTTAGCTTATTTCAACAAAAAATGCATCTATGCTATACCGTACAAAATACAAAACAGCTAAGTTTTGTACCAAGTGAGTATATAACTGACTGCGACAATATACTGAAAATTTTAAATAAAAATATAATTAAAGAAAATCAACTACAGTTAATACTTACTTAATATCTACACAAAATGGAAATTGAAGCCACGTTTATACTAGACACTTACTAAATGGTACACTTTATATACCAAGGCTTGGTTACAACCAAAAAAACCTCAATTTACTCACTATAATGAGATCCAATATAGAAACATTTGCACGGACTGATAGGTGGCAAAATATTGCTTACACATCACATCGATATCGAAGAAATAAAGCACCCGACAAGTAACAGGGGTAGATACAAAAATAAATAGCATATCTCTGGAAGCATTCAGGTTGACAAACCAGCGTTGATTTCTAAGTTTAGTGGTCTTAAACCTGATTTAACGGATTTAGCTAATTAAAGTCTGACTAAAAAGTGCTGAACCCAGAATGAAAACAGGTGGCGCTGTGATTTTTGTGACTGACTACTTGCTGTACTCTTGACGCCTGCAATTCGTTCTTTTCGTAATGAATTAGCGTATTTTATTTCAGGGTCTAGCATTTTTTGGTCAGACTTTGGACTTGAACCAACTAAAACAGAGACGAAACGAACATGTGGTTTCATTACGCAATAAACAAATTTCAGCCATCAAGAGTACATCAAGTAAAATTGCTAAAATAACGTCACCAATTTTCACTCAGAGTTTAACATTTTTTGGTCAGACTTTAGTTAAAAATCTCGGACCTCAGCAAAGATCATTAAATTTAGAATCACAAAAAACGGAAGCAAACTCTCAAATTCCATAAACTCACAGGAAAGTTAACACAGCACAAAAAGGGACGATTCATATTTTCTTTTAACCTACAACTGCATAATGTCCCGCCGTCACCACCAAATACTTTCAATGTATGTATAAGGTGACGTGAGTATTTTTTCACATTTTACGGTCGATTCACAGTTACAGCCGTTATGTCCGTTCAGCCAGTAAAATAATGAAACAATCACGCCAGATGCTGATCCTATATCACTATTTTGTTATATTACTTTTCTGTCAGTTGAACGGACATACGGCTGTGAGTATGAATCGACCGACCCTCAGACAGACAGACACACGTCTATGAATCGACCCAAAAGAAGTAGAGACACGGCATTGCACACAGCCAAACAAATCGCTAATTACCGACCAATTAATGACTAGCAACGGAGACAACTGCACTTTACCACACAAGTTAAAATATTATTGGCCCACGTCCTATATCCAGTAGTTTTTTCAAGAATCGGGCACCATTATTCCCGCCCAGTACCGGATGTGGTCTATATAATGGCCCTGCAAGAATGAAGCAGCTTTTGAAGCTTGTTCATTCTCGCAGGTCCTTTATACCATTTCCGGCACTGTTCGGAAATAAGGGTACCAGATTTTTGGTAAGGGCCGGATATGTCATAGGCCAACTTATTAATAAACACTATTAAAAACTGATTAAAACTATAAGCAGAATTTTTCGACAAATAATGATCTACCCCAACCATCTTCCTCCAACCCCCGCTCTACCCATAAAGTTAAGGTATATTAATTTATGTACATCTAACGTCAATGTACAGTATATAACAAACTAGAAGCAAACACTTCACTCTTCATGTTACAAAATAATATTATGTAAAAAATGGAGCTAAAGATACTGAGATCCGATCCAACCATCACAAACATATTTTCAAACAAGACTCTGAAGACTCAAGAAAAATGCTTATCAATTAACTAGCAAAAATTTCCTAGCTTTCAAAATTAACAAAAAACATTTCTATCAAAAAAACACTTTTATGATGTAGAAATTTTGATCCGCAAGTGAAATACAGAAATTCAAATCGGATCCCAGATGCGGCCAACTAAGCTTAAAGCCAACAGACTAGACTAACAAACTAACTGACTACTAAACTAACCAGTTTATTTATTACTAGACTAAAACGTTACTAATACCAAAAGTCTATTTGTAAATTCGACTAAATGGATTAAATTAACTTTTATATTAACCATAATAACTCACAAGAGAATCAGTTCAACGATCTTAACTGCTATACTGAATAGTGTGTAAAACCGTCGTTTTTTAATCTACAACGGTACAGTATTCTACTTTGTATAATTACGAAAAGAATTTTAGCTGCAACACGAATCGCAAAAAAACCTGCATATTTTTCACCATACCCATTCCATTCAATCATAATTCACAATTATCAAACTCCCCACCCTAATAGTCATTCTATAATAATATCTAAATAATAGTACATCTATTATTCCTAATTCACATCCGAATGAAATGCCTCTTTAGCATCTGCCAGCTGTACAGCGGTGGTCTTGTAGATACTATGATGTTTGGCTAGGATCCTCAGCAGCGGTCGCAGTTTCAGCCACCACTGTTCTTTGGGCAGTCGATACTTCATGTCGGCCTCTGCTTCTAGGTCGATGATGGGCGAGAGGGTTAGTTGTCGACCGACCAGCCCGAGTAGGCCGGCTGACTCCTTGCCCTCGGCCCAAACCTGGCCATCTGGGCGACGGTTGGCCTTGCAGAGGTTGATCAGGAACTCGGTTCCCTTGCAGGCCAGCTTGGTAGACTGGTTACGATCGAACGGAGAGGGGGTGCCGCCCTGGAAAAAATAAAGGGTGATTTTGTGTTAGCAAGCGTACAGGAAGTTATGATATTTTGGCCAGCAGGAGTATGCAAAAAAATTAAGTTAAATAAAACATAATAATAATGTAGTAGAAAACTATAATAACTTGTTGATACAGTGCCCGTTTTTTCGCCAAGAAATAAAAATTTATCTTGAATTATATAAATCTTAATAATCTGAACCAGCAAACCTTTAGAAATTTAAACTACTCACCCAAGTACTATCACAAAAGATGTCGCCAAGTTTTGTACTCAATTTTTCGAGGGGGTCCCCTCCATCCCCGCCATCCCGCCTGTAGCCGTACCTGCTGCATATGGCCCAGCACATTGATGCGCGTGCTGAACTTTCCCTGGCACTCCTCGGAGAACAGCTGCTGTATGAACTGGGTGGTGTAGTTGGCGTTGGCGAACTCGTTGCGGATAATCAGGTAGCGCTGCACGCCCTTCTCCATTTTCTGACTGATCACGTCCACATCTTCCTAAACAAAAAAAAGCTGGCGAAATAGCAGCACCACAATCTGATCTTGTGGACTATTAGTGGTGTGATTATTTCGTAATTTTGTCGGCTAAACGAACATACGGCTGTAAGTATGAATGGAGCCTTAAGGTGGTGGTAACGATATTGACGACATTATTTTTGAAGCACGATTTCGCAGTGATTTCTGAACTTGCAAGAAAAATATGAAAAAAGAGCAGTAAAAAACATCAATAAAACGGTTAGCAGTAACAGCGCACTGATATTATGACAGCAGTCGTAGTAATCACATTTTGTCTGTTAAATTTCTCGCAATTTTATAGCTTTTTTTGCATTTTGAGCTTACAGTTTTTCGTTTCACAGCACAGTTTCATTCGTTTCAACAAACTGCCATAACATCATGACAAGTAGCACTACTAGTGACTACAGAACAAAATAAAGAGTAACAGACAACAACTATAAAAAGCTTACAATTTACACTTACTACGTCAACTAAGCATACAAATTCTTAGATATTCTCAAAATCTCACCCCTGCCATTTCTCACCCCAGCCCCCACCCAAAAAAACAAATCCCAATATCATCCCACCAAAATTCCCGCTCAACCTCTGCCATTATCCCCCCTAAAATCCGTCCCATTATCACCCCACCAAAAATGATCCCACCTTAATGGAATCGACATTGAATCGTTCCTCGAAAATGTACGCGTTGTCAGCGCCCGAGGCCAGAGCACTGAGGGTGGCCAGGTAGCCGCAATAGCCGCCCATCACCTCCACGATGAACACGCGTCGTTTGGTGCCCGTGGCTGACTGCTTGATCTTATCGATGATCGTGCAGATCTCGTTCAGCGCTGTATCAGAGCCCAGGCTGAAAAAACCAGCAGTCAATTGTCTACTTTTTTATGCAACATCAGACTCCAGTAGTTGCTCAAAACTTGTAATGTTGGTCCAGTCCTAAAAAGTGCCCCAAAAATTAGTTAAAAATCCACAAAATTCAAAAAATTTTCCGGCTGTCAACGGAAAAAATAATAAAACCATAACCACGCCCTCCTTCCCTCTAGCGGGGGTCGGGCACCCTTCATCGCCCCGCCACGGTCGGTCCCGCGTTATCGTTATCAGTTTTGCTAAATTTCAAATTTGTTTCTGCAGTCAATTTTTTATTGAACTGAAAAACTTGAACACAATACTGAACAATTCGGTATATATATATATATATATATATATATATATATATATATATATATATATATATATATATATATATATATATATATATATATATATATACCTGAAACTGGTGCCAGGAATATTATTGCTGATGACACAAGGGATGACGATCATGGGGATTTTGAAGGCGGGGAAGGTGTCGCGATTCTTGAACAAGCCCAGCACCGAGTGAAACGCCTCAAAGCCACCGATCACCAGCAAGCCCTGAAACAAAAATGAGCTCACGTCCTTTGGTGACTATGTCGGTAGTGTCAAACCTTCAAATCAACCAAGAGAATACGTTTGGTATGAGTGGTCTCAATAATGGGTTCTTATTTACGCTGAGGTCTGAGTGGCAGCCTCGAGGCTAAGCCAAACACGGATCCTGTAATTCCTGACTAAGAAGCAGCTAAAATTAGCATTAAGAAGAGGATTAGCATTAAGATCAGGACAGGATTAAAATTATATAAGATTAAAAACGTCAAAAAACGACAAAAAAGAGGATTCCATAATATATACTTAATCTTAGAATCTGACTGAGACAGACAGTAACATAAGTACTTTTCAAATTAATGTTCAAATGCTACTAGATCATTCTAAAATCCCCTTGAAGCTGGAATCTCAGCGATATAACTAAACCACCAGCTAGGTGGACCTAAGAACAGTTTTTCCTTATCCATTTTGTCAATGAGGTGTTAACGAACATTCCACTCAAACAGAAGACCCCGATATTTACATCAATGACGCCCACCTGTATTTTCAGTCGATCAATTTGCTTAGCAATCAGCTCCATTTGCTGTTTGTCGGGCACTTGTTTCTGAGTGCCCAGAAACGATCCACCATACATCGACCACCCATTGACCCCCGTCCAGGAGAGTTCCTCCACCTTGCCCCGGGCAAAGCCTTCCCAGGAGTCGTGGATACCCAGCACTTCGCAGTGGTGATACAGACCCATGCGCACGAAGGCCCGTACGGCTGCGTTCATACCACAGGCAGGGGCGCCCACGTTAATCACTGCTATCTGAAAAAAATTAAAAACTTGAAAATAAAACTAAAAAAATGAGACAATAACTGAAAAATATTTAAGGGAAAAACAGAGATTGGACGTAATAACGTGCCGGCTGATTCAGCCCTCGCATGCGATGCTCCGACTACATTCGTGAGCCACAGCAGCAAAAAAATCCAATACAAACTGTCACAGCGTTTCAAAAACGGTTTAAACTTAAACCATATGGGTGAAAGTTAACCAGAAAAAACATAACTGAACATCTTAAAAATTAGCTAAATCAAAACTACCCACTCCAATTCACTAATCCAAAAGTATTCAGATTTTTTAATTTTAATTTGTCGAACATGCTTATTAGATTAAATATATTCACCAGCGCCTACGACAGACAGAAAAAGTAGCAAAAACACCCCGAACAGCTGTAGATATGGATATAGATTAGAGACATTAATCAGACATCCAAACCGAAATATATAATCATTCTTTAAAAAAAGCAAGGTGTAAAACATTCCCCCAATCCAAAAAGCAATTCACTGCGGTGCGAGAACAAGCAAAAAACCGTGCATGGTTAATAAATGCTGTAGGGAAGACTAGTATTATTATAAAAATTACCCCATTGGGCATCACTTAGGTTAGAATAGGAGGTTAGCGTTCTAAAGCGGAAAAAAGCAACTTAGCTCGTTAAAGATAACGGACTAGTATGTTCTGAATAGAAAAAGTTTATTTTGTTGAAGTCGGCGGACAAGAGCGTGATCAGACTAGCCAGCCCTTGACACATTGGCGCTTTCTGCACTCTATTGTAAATTCTTTCGGCATCCCAGATGACAATGGCTGATTGATTCGCACGAATAGGGTGCAGAAAGCAATAACGTGTCGCAGGGCGATTGCTATTCTGACGCAATTCTTGTCCGCTTCATTTTTTAACAAGCTGCATTTTTCTATTCTGCTGCAAAACTTGTCCAAGTTACTTAACAAGCTTGTTAGCATTTTTCTGCTATTTTTAGTATTTGCGCACTTTATTTTCTTGTTTGTTTGTTTTCTTGTTAAGTTATATATACGTTTGGCATTATTTTAACTTGCAAACTTGTTCACTGATGAGTTGTTCCCCAAAAATACTAGGCTTCCGGAGAAGTTAAAAGTTCCCAGAAAATAAAGTCTTCACGCCAGTTTCATAATAAAAAATCAAAAAGCCACTGAAATATTCTATATTTTATTTAACATTTTCTCAAGCACAAGTGTTTAAAATTGACGCAATCGCTTCGGCAAATTTTTTGCATGAGAGCTGGGCTTTCATTCAATAAAGTTGCAGAAAAGTATAGAATCAAGAAAAGTGCAGAAAAAAGTTTCGAGCCAAATTTGATCCAGATTCAAAGAAATACGGCATTTGAGTTTCAGGCATGCAAAAATTCCATATTAATAAAAATTGTCGAAAACTTCAAAAACTGTATCAACTACCCCGATCCCGACACAAGCATGCAACACAACACAATATGGTAATGTTTCACCATCGACCTTGTGTAAAATTTAATATTTAAAGTTCAACAATTATCACAAAAATAAATCACTTATTCCAGTTACATTTTTCCCTGTAAATTGCATCAAAATTAATGCGTAACAATAACTAAAAAACACCTAAAATTTCAACTATTTTTCGCCTCATACATTGTCTCAAAAACCCAGTAAATATAAAACCTCAAAATTCATCCAAAATTTTACACAAAGCCAAGCCAGACACCAAACACCAGACAGAGACAACACCCAAATGCACCGTGAAATTAGCCTCCTTAAGCCAGCAACACGCTTCCTCGGGGTTAGTAGAGTCGCAGGAGGCTTCAGCTTCCGCACACGTTTGATCCACACCATGCTTGGCGTGTCGCTCGGCACATACCCGAAAATTAAAGCCCCCCGATAGATTGTCCTTTTCCTCTGGGATGCGACTTTTGGCCAGCAGCTTGTAGACGTCCAGATTTCGCTCAAAGCTGCGTCCGCGCAAATGCACTGCCAGCGCCCAGTCCTTCTCGTCCATGGCCTTTTGCACCTGTCAATTAGATAATCATGGACAAGAGTACATAATAGCGTCTCACTCTATATAGAAGAAGAGTGAGACACTCTCCAGCCTGCCTGTGTTCTAGCACAGGCAGATGCGCTGGTCGTTTTCAGGCTACATGTTGACATTCTGTGCAACATGTGACTGGCCAATCAGAAGCGAGCTCTTATTCTCTGATTGGCAGACGCCTGTGCACGTGCTCCAATCATAAAACGGGATAGGGATAAAGGTTAATAACTCATTATTTATTCATAGTCTGCTTGTAAAAACATTATAAAAGGTTTGCAAATACCTTTGGGGATATTTTGGTAAACTTTCAGCGAAATTATTTGAGAAACGTTGAAGAAATTCAGAAAAGTTTATATCTCAAAAGTTTCTCAATCAATTTCGCTGAAAGTTTGCCAAAATATCCCTAGAGGTATTTGCAAACCTTTTTTAATGTTTTTGCAAGCAGACTATGAATAAATAATGAGTTATTAAGCTTTTATGCCTATCTAAATGCTTATCAACGCATAAGCGATTATATACTAAAGTGTGTTACGCAGGGAATCTACGCGCTGATTGGTCAGTCACATGTTGCATAGAATGTCAACATGTAGCCTGAAAACGACCAGCGCATCTACCTGTGCTAGAACACAGGCAGGCTGGAGAGTGTCTCACTCTTCTTCTATATAGAGTGAGAAGCTATTATGTACTCTTGTCATGGATAATCAGCAAAGGAATTAGTTGTACTAGTTTGGATTAACTGGATTAGATTAACTAGAAAAATCGAATTGGCTCAGATTAACAACACCACTAGTGATTGACAATTCAACACGGCAACACTTTGAGACTCGGGCCTTAAGGCCTACTCATTTGCCGGATTAAAAAGGATTGGACTTATTGGGAATGGCATTTTTAAGCATAATTATTAACACGCATAGTCGGACTAAAATAAACTTATTTAGTTCACTAAAAGAGTAGGCGCCGCGTAAGTAAGTGATCTTTTGAAACTTTTCCTCCCCATTTTCTTTTTATTAAAAAATAGCAATTATTTTTAGACCCAGAAAGTCTAAACTTAACCACCCTATGTGACTATCGTCTCTCTATCCGTCCTTACATGCTTACTCTGTACACACTACATGAAGGGGACGCAGTTAGACCCAGTCTAAACTAAACCACCCATTGTGACTATCGACCCTTACATGCTTCGTCCTCTCCACACACTGCATGAGGGGGACGCGGACCATTTGGTTGCCGTCAATGGAGATGACACACGGCTCGCTGGCCGGGGTCATTTCCATCAGGGCCATGACGGCCTCGGCGCCCATACGACAGCCCAGCAGGCGGTCGAAGGCCGAGGGGTTGCCGCCGCGCTGCACGTGACCCAGCACCGTCACGCGCGTGTCAAAGTGCAGACGCTCCGTCACCTCGCGTTTCACCTGGAGGATAGACACTTAGACGCGTCACAGGTCACGTTTAGGATGACCTCTACGATTCTACCCTCCCTCCGATTCGAGCAGACTCGACCCTAGTCCACTTCTGAAGACTGAAAAAAGTGCCAGTAAATTTTTTCGGATTTTTTTCATTTCTTCACTTCAATAAGGCGTCTCAGTCGCAAGTCAGTACTGAAAACTGAACCCTAATGTCCCTCTTTTGAATCACTATCAGCTTGGTGTTTTCTCAACTGTGCTTTTTTTAGTGCACAAAACTGTACATTTTTACATGTAATACAAAACTGTACAGTCCAAACGGTTTTCACACATTTCCGAAAACGAAAAAACACCTGGAAAACCCATTAAGCGTCTCACATCTTCAGCGGTGATGGGCGTCCCCTCTTGGTCGATGGCCCCCTCCGCCACGATGATGATGTTCATGCGCTGGCCATTGTCGCGCATCAGTCGCAGTTTGTCGCACAGCAGCTCGGGCCAGTTGACCGCGGGGGGCCATTCGGGGATGAACACCCAGTCTGCCTCCGTCGCCAGACCTAGACAAAAATGGGGGGGTCATAGTACATACATAGGATGCTCACCACTACACCACAGCCTCCAGTCCCGTAGGTCCGTGAATTGGAAAAGTTTTCAGTGTTAAAAGAAAGAAGAAATACCAATTCAGTAAGAAATTAAGAAAAGGAGGGCTGGGAATCGAACCTGGGCCGCTCACGTCTACGTCGAGAATGCTCCCCAAGTCTCGTAGGCCTGTTTCTCATTTACAACATCAGACATAGTCCACACCACAATTTGTACACTGCACCATATACATACATTGAGAGGGAGGGGCGAGGGGGCAGTCCGGATCTCCCAATTTGAGGGTTCAGGGAAAGCAATCAGAAAATTTAAGCAAAAGTGGATATTAAACAGTATTTTTTCACCGATTTTGCAAAATTCAGTGTATTTTTGGTAGATCTGATTCACGGAGGCAGGGACTAGTGTTGCGATCATTTTCAAAACCTACGCCGACCCGAAGTATGTGCCAACACTGGGAAGGTGCCCCACATTTGGCCAAACAACTCCCCCCCCCACATTTCAGACCCTCTAACTTGTATGATCTGCAACCATCAGCAACAATCATACATGTAACGGGATCAAAATTTGGTGAGCGCCTAATCGACCAAAAATATCCTACATTTTGCAAAAAATAAATTACAATTTTAAAAAACAGTGTCATTTTCATACAATTTAGCCCAAATTTTCAGGACCCTCCGGCCTCCCCCCCCCCAGCTGTGACCTTCGGTTTTCCCCCACTCCCCCTCCCATACATGCTTGGCACCAACTGAACCAGCCAACGCACCAGCAACTAAGGCCAGATATCCACAATGTCGTCCCATGACCTCAATGACAAAGGACCGTTGGTGACTATGGGCCGTTGCCATGACAGCGTCCACTGCCTCCACGATGCGGTGCAGTGCCGTGTCCGTGCCAATGGTCATGTCGGTGCCGCAGAAGTCGTTGTCGATCGAGCCCACCAGGCCCACGATGTTGATGTTGGGACACTGGGCTGCCTTCTCGGCCGGCACCTGGCCCGTCTCGATCAGCTCCTTCACCAGGCCTGGCCAGTCCTGAAATAAATAAATAAATAAATAAATAATACTGATGATGGCTGGAAGCAAGAGTACATAATAGGGAAGAGTATAACCCTCTTCCCTTTCCTAGCTAACCGGCCAAACGATGCTCCGGCCGAAATAGCCCTTTTACGCCTTGATTTCAGGGGGGTCCCCCCCCCCTTCAAATCAAGACATGTATTGATTCCAGGAAGGCCCTCAAATCAGGGAAGTCTCTTGATTTCAGAAGGGTACACCCCTTGGTTTCAGCACACTACCAGCACAAAATTGGTAGTGTCTTGATTTGAGGGAGGGGTACCTCCCTCGTTTCAGCACACTACCAGCTCACCACAGAGCTCATGCTGGTAGTGTGCTGAAACGAGGAAGGGTACCCCCCTGAAATTAAGACACCACCGTGGCAGTGTGCTGAAACAAGGGGGGGTATCGGTAGTCCTCTTAGGCTGAGGAAAGCTTCAGCCCTGCAGGCGTTACTTAGTTTACAGATTACACATTAATAACTAGTTAGATATGCATAATACATATGTATACATCTTCGGATGTATGTATATGAATTCACAACCTAACACTTACACTAACAGTTAAAAATTTCTTTGAAAATACAATGAAACACTAAAACTGATGAACAATAAGTTCATTTAAAACTTGTATCCGGCACCTTGGTGCCGGATTTACAAAAAGGTGCCGGTTATGCAACTTGGGCCAAACTTTTTTTAAAATTTGTTCCAAAAATAAACGCTCTGAATCATTTATGTCATGTGTATTACACATATAGTAAAAGTATAGTTTTCAAGGTAAAAACCCTTTGTCGAATGAGATAGGATAAATTTTCTGCTAAGCACAGATGTACATAAAAAGATATATTTAAATCTCAAGTATATTTAAATTTAAATTTGAGAAAAAGCATGCCATATTCTACATTTTAACGCGCTAAGAACATTTCTGATTTATTAAAAATAAGTATTGTTATAAATTTGAAAAAAATTTAATGAAACTAAAAATTTAAGCAATTATTAAAATTTCAGTCCTCAAGTTAAAATAAGTACAACACTTTGCTAGTGATGATTCCAAGAGTACATCATTGTGTCTCACACTATATAACTTATACTGAGCTATATATTTATATAACTTATACTAAACTTATATATGTGCAGTTTCCAAGGTGCCATTTTTACGCGGCCCCTTCAGGGGCCATTTATACTATATTCGGAATCTCGAATTCCTACGTTAATCTGGGTAGATCGATTTTCTAATGTTAATTAACACTAGAAAGGCAGGTACCTCGTTCTCGCTGCTCTGCCACACATTGCGAAACTACGTAACAATTGGTAGACGTTTCAATCAGCTGCCGACATGTAATGCAAAATATGGGTAGGACTCGTACCACCACCACTCTGATCCGCAAACCAGATGCTCAGCAGATGCACAGCACAGGTACCCACTACCATTTGAGCCAACTGGGTTAAGAATACTAATGAATTTCACATAGCTAATGAATACACCTTGAATGCAGCAACAAACGATGTTTGAAAAATGTCCTGCTAGCGTGTAGAAGTATGTAGTTTTTCGGTTGACAGTTAACAAAAATGAAATGAATTGTTTGAATTATAATCAACATTACCTATGCAATATTTTCCATTTACGATTTGTCATCAACGATTGAATAACTTACAAGACACGATATTGACGTCTTTGTACCAGTGGTCTTTAGTGTAGTGGTTAGCACTCAGGATTCCGAATCCTGTTATCCGAGTTTAAATCACGGTGACTTCATTTTTCTTAAAAAGTTTCATGCGATTTTTTGACTCAAGCTTGTTTTCAAATTTCAAAACATGTTCATAAGTCACTACTTTTTGCGATTGGAAAGACTTTGGAGCAATGTGTTCTCAGCGGAGCGACTCAGCAGAGAATATGTAAAGAAATTGGGACTCAAAAAACTTTTATCCACAAAATATGGCCGCGTTTTATATTTTCTTTGGAATATTGACACTCTGGATTCACATTGTAACCACTTCTTACTCAGCAGAAGAGCTTGTTACTATTTATACTATTAATTGTATGTAATTAAATTCGAATGTATGAATAAATGTACGAATAAATTTTATGTAGCGTACTATTAAACTCAAAATGAATGCAGGAAAGATACAAAAACTCAAAACTAAATCGAATAATTGATGATTATTTTACTTTTTGTTTAATTAATTTAATTAAATTTGGTTGAATTTCAGTTTTTTTCTCGTTTGATTATGTAATAAATTTATTTACATGCTGTTTACTTAAAGTTTACACGGAAATTTATATTTATTTAATAGCCCCCCTTCAGTATGTAATAGTTAATTGAACCCTGTCCTAATGAGACACTCCTGTTTCTGTTGTTGTAATAATAGTTCTGCCTTAATGGGACTCTGGCCTTAACGGTATCCTAAACGGTATTTATATAACTTATACTAAACTTATACAAGTGAGTTGGAAATGGCGAGTACATCTGCCTGCGCTAGAACACACGCAGGGTGAAGAGAGTCTCACTCTTCGTCTATATAGAGTGAGACACTATTATGTACACTTGATTTTTGTTATATCCGAAATGACAACAACTTATGTTGAGGTTCCTTTTTATATCATTTCTACCCAATTTGAACCGAGGCTAAGACTAGACTCATAGTCATACCCGCATATTCTAGGAGCTGGTAAATTAGCCATTAATGTTTTATTATTGTTACTGTTATAGCATCACTGAAGATTGTTATATCGATGTATCTTTCGAGTCCACAGTCTTGCGTCTACAGGCTTTGCACGGCACTACGTACTGTCACGCAGCCCAGATAGTAAACCAAACCATTGCTGTCTCTGGTGAAAGTGATTCAGTCCATCTATTGTACGACGCTATTGAAAGTGCCATAACGTCCAAATCATACCTATACCAAACGGTCACCGTATGTGGGGCCTTTAATCCAATTTTGCTGCTGCTGGGTATATTCGGAAATATTTTTTGCTTCATCATATATCGTGACAACGAATTCAACGGCACCAGTTTTCTGTACCTCAAAATCATCTCTTTAGCTAATGCTTTATCTTGCATCGGGACGGCTCCTGAGTTTTTCACAACTTGTAGCTGGTTTTCTCATATGGCGTTTCAAAACACATACTTCGGGGAACTAACGCGGAACTGTATTTCGTTTTGGCTAGGGTCGTTTACCAACAACTTTGGTCGACGACTTTTATGTGGACTTACTTGTGATCGAATTGTAGCTTTATACGCTCCCAACAAGTATCACCTTGTTAACAAACGATGTTTTTGTATTTTTTGGGTCGTTGTTGGGTTCATAATCGCACAAGGACGTTTGATTAACATGACTTGCTTTGGATGTCGAAAATACACAACAAACCGCCAACTAGTGGAAAACTTTTGCAAACAAACTATGGGCTTTGCTAATTTTGGAATACAATTTGGATTAGCAGAAGCTTTCTTTCTTTGTTTTGGCAGTTTGCTGATCATAGTTAAAATTATTCGTGTGAAAGCCATGAAAATGTCACTTAATCCAAATCAAAAAGAAAATTTTAAGAAAGAAATTGGCACTTCAGTCCTACTGTTAGTTCAAACATTTAGTCTCTTACTCAATGAAATTGTATGGAATACATTTATAAAGATGAAACAGCATGAGGCTGACAAAAATTACGCTCTTTCGTACAAATCATTTGAAGATGCACTGTTTTATAACTCTCGAATGTCAGTCATAGCGCAATATTTTTTACTTTTATCTTGTTACAGTTGGGTACTATCGTTTACTGCTGATTTTTATCTGTACCTTTGCTTACATTCACGGTTTCGAGCAGTATTTCTGAAAATGTGCGGAAAAAATACGACTGTCGTTCAAACTTTGGCGACACAATTCACTACCCAGACAGAAGCCGTAGACCTCAGAAAACGCTCTTTGCGGTTTCCAAACACTGTCAATGATAAGCGTCGGATATCATAATTGTGAATTATGTTATATTTTTCTATACTATGTTGGTCGGCATTCATTGTATTTTGAAGCTGGAATCAAAGGTTTGTATGTAAGTCTAAACCAAAAGTCTCTACTTTTGGTATTATATGAAAACAAATATTTGCAGCATTCAGATCATGACCCTTGAGTTCATATCATGGAACTAAAAACGCAAAAAAAGCTAGTATATACATACTCGCACACCAGCCCAGTCTGAAAGCACAATTCATGCATAGCAATGTAAATCTAGTGCTGCTTTATTTTACCAAGTTTAATTCAGGTAGTTTTATATACTCTGTAAAAAATGTAAGTTCCCGTTATTACACTCCATCAGAACAACAAGTTCGGTGATTTTCTTAAAACCACTAAAATAACGATAAAAAAGGCTTGGAAATAGTTTTGTGAAAAACGTTAACAACGAATGGAACTATGTTGTAATATATCTATCAATATTGGATATGACAGCGCCTTGCATTGTTTATAGTGTGCTTTGTAGCATAAACAACAGGAATTTTTTGTATTTAATTTTTTTTTATACACTGCATTATCAATAAATGTTCTAACTATTAATTGTTTGTGTTAGTTAATTGATGCTATTAATTGATGTTGTGAGAGCATATGACAAATGTTCATTCGGCGTTGTGCGTAGTGAGCTTTTAAACTTTGCAGTAGATTTAGACTACGAATTAATCAAGTTTTGCAAAATTTAACTTTTATGCCTGGTCCTCATGTCGTTACAAACCTTTTACCCGTTAGATAGAACTTATAGGTCTTATGGACTTCGCGGTGAGTACCCGGACTAATTCTGAGATATTTGACCATGCCGGATGCCCTGTTGGTGCCTAAGGACGCGCAATAATAACAACCATTCGCTAAGAGCGTCGAAACAGCTCACACAAAGTTAGCTCACAAATCACGTCCGGGTGCACCTTAGAAATTTCTCGAACGAGCCCTATTAACACGAACACAGAAATTAAATATTAGACCGTTAGGTTCGAACAACACAACCGTAATGGTTTATTTCACAAGGTCAATTATGCACTATATTTACATTGCAGAACATGCTTGTCAACAAGTATTATAAAACCATTATAAAATGCAAAGAAAACGGGGAAATATTAAACCTAACTCACGCAAGTCGCGCACTACTCTCAAACCCCGGACTCATGTGGAAAATTATAGAAAGTTGCCCCGCCCCCCCCCCCCGATTCACACGCCGCCGACCTCCAACTTTGCAACAAGCCGAGTCACCAGGCTCACTTATTCATAATTTGGTTATTAATTTCTAATTATTAAAACTACTCGTCTCCACAATTTTAAACTCAAAACAACTCATAAAATTACAAACAAACATAATTTATAAACCTAAAATATAAACTTCTAAATTTAGCTTTTCGCCTCTATTGACATTGCATGACATTAAACATGGCAATTCACTGACCTATTGGTCACTCAGAAATGCCAAACTCCTAGTGGCCGGCACGTTGATATTATAACATGTGCCCCCTGTGCGGGCACGACGTCACTGGCGTGTCATGCACAATTTAAACCGGGTGTCGTACACAATTTAGCGTGGTATTTTTCTCAGACAAAAATTTCTAAACTAAAGCGGCAATTTACGTGTACCAACACAAAACCAAAATATCCTATTTCCACATGCGAACATACCAAAATAATTAAGCAAAAATGAACAAAACAATAGTATATTAAATGGCACAAATTAACCCTGTGTAACTAAACAACTTGGCAACTAGACTGGCAGTTATAACACAAGTTTATACAAATTAAAATTTCCAATACAGTATACAAATTTCAAATAAACAGTTCCTAACCTCTGCATGTCTGCTTCAACTCGGACGCTTGACGCGAGTAAACCATTGACTAATGGCCGCGCCATCAGTTCCTGGAGGTTTTACCAGAATGAACTGAATCAAGTGTATTAAAAATGACTCCACAGTGCTAATTGTAGACTCATTGTAGGCTGATTGTATGCTGAAAACCAAACTTGAATAGGGAATTAGTTCCCAACACATCATACCAACACAAACGTTCTCACTCTAGGTGAATCGATCAGAACCTGACTGACGTAAGTAACATACATACTCATGTTAGTAAAAAACAGGTACCCTTTGGCTTTTCTTTAGCTTGAACAACTCAGGCGTCTGTAATATGTGTGTGACTTTTAACAGGAGGAGTCTGCACTTGCTTTCGTATGACGCACGCCTAGTGTCAAGACATGGAGACAAGAACAAAAGTCGGGATAGTAGTTAGTTATCCGTCGCGTACGCGCTCATCAGGTCCGCACTAAGCTATCTCATCATACCCAAAACAGAATTAAGCATCGCATTCGCATTCACACCAGCATTAAAGCTTCACATTCCCATTTTATCATTCATACACATACCTACATAGCTAACTGCCTTATTACACACTTAGGTGTGCATCTGTCACGGCCCTTGGCCCTGGGCACATAATTACAGTACAACAAAATTTACAGTATCACTCGATCAACATGGCAGCTGGAACTGATCCGGGTTGGCTTAGCGGCTGGTAATCAATAGTAGCAACTGGCAATCGGTGTTGGTTACAGTTCACAGTTTACAATAGTGCAAATGTAGAATATTATTGTGTCCCCCATAAATCGATTCAGCAGTTCACTCAGAGGCTACTGATCAGCAAGTCTGCCGGCTTCCCTTCTACGTCTCACACAGCGGGCTCGTTCATGGGTCCTGTCACGAACGCCACTTTGTATAATGCGGCCCCAGGTTTTATGGACTTTGCGGACTAATTTTCAGAAATTTGAGCGTGCCCTAATGGTGCCCAGGGGCGCGCAATGATAACAACTTGACGCTAAGAGAGTCGAAACAGCTCATACATAATTAGCTCACGAATCAGGTTTGGAAGCATCCAAAGAATTTCCAAGTAACAAACCGTAGTAACAAGAACACAAAATAATATTAGACCGTTAGACTCTGACAACTGAAACGTAATGGTTCACTGCACAAGGTCAGTTAGGCAGGCACTATTCACATTGCAGAACAAGCTGGTCAGCAAGTAATATAAAACAATTATAAAATGCACAGAAAGCGGGGAAATATTAAACCTCACGGAGGTCGCGCAGTACTCTCAAACCCCGGACTTTTGTGGAAAACTATAAGAAATTGCCCCTCAACGCCGCCGACCTCCAACTCTGCAACGAGCCAAGTTACCACAAGTCTGCATAAATATTCGTTATTAGTTTTTTAGTATTAATACTACTAGTTTTTCCAATTTTAAACTAAAAACATTAGTGCAAACTCGTGAAACTACAAACAAACATAATTTATAAACCTAAAATACAAACTTCGAATTTGGCTTTTCGTCTCTATTTACATTACTTCATGACATTAAACATGGCAGTTCACTGACCTCTTGGTCACTCAGAAATGCCAAGCTCCTAGTAGCCGGCACCCTGATATTATAACAATAATACTTTCCCTTCTGAAAACAGTATTCATTAAGTGCAGAACTGAGGGCCAAAAAAGAGAGTTGTCTTGTACTCTTGGTACAAACAAAACACTTAGCAAAATTAACTAATTTACATTAGAAAATTTTTTAGAACATTTTTGTATTTTATCCTTGTCATGACTAAGACTAGTTTTTTCTTTCTTGATTTGCCATTTTATGCTATTATTGTCGGGATATTTGTTGGAAGCATTGCTGTTTTTATCATGTTCAGCTAATTGTTTTTGCACCTTTTACTTTAAAATTTTCACTTTTATATGCCACATTTACAGAACTATGTAATCAAATGTAACTTGTTTAGAAGAAATATTCCAGATGCTCTTCTCAAATCGAATTTTGAGGACTATCTAGAAATGTATTTCCCAACATTTGGCTAAACACAGTCCACGCAAAATAAGCAGTCCTGTGAAATAAGCTCGTCTCTTAAAATTTAATAGCTGTGTAGCAGTCAGTCCATTTATTGTTTTAATTTTATTTATTAACTTGCCTCCAATAGTTTAATACAAACAGCATGCGTGTCCCAAGCATTAGACTACGACAATTTGTTATCGTCATCTTTTTGCTCAGTAAAAGTCCCAGGTTTTCAGGTGGATAATCCAAAAGTTTAATTCTACTTTTGTTGAAAATAGTGAAAATATTCGGGGACTCTTTGTTTTGAGTTGTTCACTAAAATCACCTGGCTGTGTTTAAAGCAAACTTACATCTAAAACTATAGCTCAGTCTATTAGTTTGCTAAGTGACTGACGTCTTGTGTTTTTGCAGCTGAAGATAAGTATAGTCAGTTAATATCGAAAAAATATTCATTTAAACATTATTCTTTAATGCTGTTAGGAAGAAGTGAAAGCAAACTTGGTGTACAAGTGAACAAGCCCAACCTGCGGCAAAACCTTCAGTATGTATTAAGAATTATGTTCAAGTAAGCTGACCAGCAGGTCAGCTAAAACCTGTTGTGCAGCAGATAATTATCTTATTGTAAAATGTGTATGCAAAAGTTCAATGCGTTTATATGCAATCTTACAATAAGTTGTTTATGCAAAAACTGGAAAGAGTTTTAATTATCTAACAACAAATTATGTAGGAATGGGTTGTTTTGATGAGTGAGAAGTGTATTTATTCATTCTTTCATGACCAAAAATGACTACAGTTCGCAGGAAACATAAGATGCTGCCAACAAAATTATCTGGTCAAATGTTGGTACTATCAGCAATGTGACACACACGCACTATGTGACACACATGAACTAAACAAACGCACATTGACATTTTTCCAGCTTACAGTGTAACTTTTGCACTAGACAATGATGTGACGCTCGCGCAGTAGCTCTAATATGCAAAGCAAACTAACGCACAGACGTACAGTGCACTACAAGCCCAGTGTATTCCGCCAGAAATCAAAATTAGAGACCTGTTGTGCTGTGGCACAACAGGAAAAAACATTAGCTATTTTCTGTGGTATAGCAGCAGCACTGCCAGTAATGACTGCTGGAATGCTGATTTAAACACGTGCACAGGTGTTTCGCCAATCAGAAGAACAGTAAGGAAAGAAAAAATCTCACTCTTTCTTATTAAAAGTGAGACAATATTGTGCAGATACTCTTAGTCAGACTAATCTAACTCACTGGAGTTAAATTTACACTGACTAAATGCCTTACAATTAAAAAAGATGCTATTCCATTTTTATGTGTACTGTGCATTGAACGGTAGTTTCCTAAAAAGCATATTTGTGATAGTAACAATACTAATAAATTCACTGCATAGACCATATGTACCATGAAAAAGTTTTTCATTTCAAAAAAGCACAAGAAAACCTAAAGCTGATGATTACTTACAAAAGCACAGAGGCTACTGTATATAGATAAGTGATACTTTACTTTACTTTACACAAACTGTCAGTTATTGTTTGCCAAAAAAGGGTCGCAGGTTGTTCACAGTAGGGCAAAAAAGTTAAACTTTAACTTTAACTTAAATTAAAAACGTTAGGGGTCTTACTTTAACTTTAACTCTAACTCGTAAAAAAGTTATGGCGTTGACTTTAACTTTACTTTAACTTAAACTCGAAAGCATCAACTTTAACTTTAACTTTTTTTAACCAAAAATTCTTACTTTAACTCAAATGCTAACTTTTTTCATACTTTTACTTGTTTGTACTTTTTTACAACTTTTTTGACGCTGTTTCATTAACATAAACTTTAATTAAATTCTCAATTTGTTGGCAGTTTAAATACATATACGCATATATGCTACGGTTAGATGCGGTCGTCTGTTTAGATGTAGGGATGTTTTCAGTAAACTGGTAACTAATTCCTTTTCAGTTAAAGTTAAGCAGTTACAGTTAACTGATAATAACTGATAACTGAACTGCTCTGATTTTCCAAAGCAGTTAAAAACTGATAACTAAACTGCACAATTTTCAGAAGCAGTTAACTTAACTGTAACTGAACTGCTTCTATCGTGAAAAACTGACTGAAATCAGTTAACTGATTATATTTTCAGTTATATGCAATAACTGAAAATAATTTTCAGTTAGGCGTAGAAACTGTTTTTGATTTTCAGTTTTCAAGCATAACTGAAAAGCGACTATTCAGTCTGTTCAGCTGTGGGAACATTTCAAAAATCAATAAATCCCACTATTTTACGTGCGTATTTGTATATTTACTCACATCTTTGTATATTTACTCACGCGCATACAGATACTGTTTTTGTACACGCTGACATTTTCGATCAAGCCTAAAGGCCTAATCACACAGGGCTCATTTTGCTGCATGGCGTACGCCATGGCGCATGAGAGGGCGCATGAGCGGGCGCAAACGCACACTTGCCTACTGCATTGTGTGCATTGTGTGCATTGCGCTTGTGTGCATTGTGTGAACAGCTTAACAGCTTCCGGGAAAGTGTGCAGCGATTTTTCAGCCTTTGCGGCTCGTGATTCACTGGCAGCCACATAAAACTAGCTGGTAAACGCTTAAAAAAGCAATATTATCCAATAACAAAGCTAGATAATTTAATGTAAAAAAGTGAAAGTGAGTTTTATTTTTGTTTTGCGACGATTTTGGTTTTAAAATGTAAAGAAATTTTATCGTACAACTACATATGTGTAGTTAATGCGTGCTACATTATATACCACTCAAATTTACTTTCAAATTTACTCTGGATTCAAAGCGGAGTCGGAGTCAGTTGATTCCAAAGTCAAAGTATAGATGGTGCATGCTTTGACTACGAAATCAAGCGACTACGAGTTCGCTATTACACCGGAGGTTGTAGTATGCATTTTGGCTGTACTGTCCTAATGTTGTAATTGAGAATTAGGGCCTATGAGACTCGGGGGCTGTGGTGTAGTGGTTAGCATGCTTGACTTCGAAGCAGGCGGCCCGGGTTCGATTCCCGGCGCCCCCATTTTTTTCATTCTTTCTAAATTGGGGCATCCTCCTTCTATTCAACATAGTGGCGACCGTGACAGGACGGAGAGGATAGGGCCGGGTCCTCAGGACAGCCCTATCCCCGAACCGTCTTCGGAGGTGGGTTAGGAGCCCCATGCCCTGGGTTGAGGTTGGCACTTCAACCCTTACGGTACTCGTGCTGTGTGCAGTATGAATGTGTACATAGTCTTGTCTTGTGTGGTCCCTCGGTTAAGGGTAATCCGAAAAACCCTCGGGTTCGGTTAGGGGTGAACCGGAGAAAACCCTCGGTTTCGGTTAAGGGTGAGCCGGTCAAAACCTTCGGTATTGGTTGAGAATCGTTCTGGGTCGATCGAGAAACCCTGTGGTTGCGGGTAAGCCAGGAAACCCTAAGTGTGGTGTGACTGAAGTAGGCTTGGAGACCTACGTGTGAATGTGCTCCGCCCTTGAGGCATCGGGTTCGCCCCGGGAGCATGAGTATCGACCGAGTATCGTTGCAGGGTCGCAACGATGTTCGAAGGGGGGAAGCCTGTTGTAATTGAGAATTAGGACCTATGAGACTCGGGGGCTGTGGTGTAGTGGGTAGCATGCTTGACTTCGAAGCAGGCGGCCCGGGTTCGATTCCCGGCGCCCCCATTTTTTTCATTCTTTCTAAATTGGGGCATCCTCTTTCTATTCAACACTAACAGAAATTTAGTAGACTGGCAGTAACTGTGTAGAAATGAAATCATATCTACTTATGAAAGTCAAAATAGCTGAACAAGAAATTAGCATTTTTAGAGAAATAACTGAAAATTAACTTAACTTAACTGTAACTGAACTGATTAAATTTTGGCGAAATTAACTGATAACTGAACTGATGTAATCTTCAGGTAATCAGTTAACTGATTAACTGAACTGATTAAGATTTCAATACCTGAAAACATCGCTAGTTAGATGCTGGTCGTCTGGTTAAAGCTAGGATGGGACACGCTCTAACTAAGCGCTTTGGTTAAAGCCAGTCATTACACTTACATTTACATTACATTACATTTATTAGTTTGATGGGGAGGTGACGCCTTTTCAGTCGTAATGGCTTTTTAGGCGCTGCACGCTATTTGTCGTCTGTTTCTCGCAGCAAAGTTATATCATCCCGTGGTTTGTTAATTGGTTGGACGTTGGCGGGCAAGTCGGATTGGTGATTGGTTGATAGTTGGGAGATCACCGGAGGGCTATCAAACCGTTCCAAGGCACGTGCAGTTGATGGTTAGGGTATCCGAAAGATCAAGCGATTCCAGTTTATATTCAGCGTTGGAGAGGCCGATCCACCAGAGTTCTGTAAGAAACATGGGCTGTTTGGGTCTAAGCAGGCGCTCGTAGGACAGTGGGGTTCCGAACATAGATGCACATAGGGGTAGGGGGGGTATCCACCCCCCCCCCCCGAGGGGGTCGGCACCCCCCCTCAGACATATGGCACCACCCCTTAACCCACCACACCCCCCCATGGCCAAGAAAGTGCCCCCAAAAATGCGTAAAAAGTTGACAAATTGCAAAAAAGTTTTCGCCTGTGGCTAAAAGTACAAAAAAGTAAAAAATGAATTGAAAATCGAAAAAATTCTGAAAATTTTTGGCTGTCGCCGAAAAATGGCCAGAACAAGGGACCACCCCCCTTTCCGCCAGGGGTCGGGCAACCCCCCCTCACCGATTCACCCCGTGCATCCTCGCAGAGCACGTAACTGAACGAA